>CAUYPK010023785.1:0-14236 GCA_963574355.1 Loris lydekkerianus
GAGAAGAAAAGAAAAATTAGTGGAAAATTAGTGGTTGGGATCAGGCTACCAGCAGGGCCAGCTTTGCAGGATGACCAAGACACAGAAGATGCTTGGTGATGATGCAGCTCAGGAAATCCAGTTTCACATATATTGTCTTCAAAATTTTTTAAAGCTATTAAATCAGTCTTTTAATAAGCCTTACAATTTTTTGAAATGAAGTTTGTCTTTTTAAACATAGAAGTAGTACAAGCATATGGTAAACTTTTTAAACAGCATAGAAAATTGGGCAATGAAAAAAGAGTCTCAATTTTACCCCACTGTTAACGGTTCCTTTGGTAGCAGTTAGAAAATGTCTAGGTGAAAGTGAGTCCTTGAAATTCCTTCTATTTTGTTCTTTTCCTTATGTAATATCTTAAAGAAGTTTCCCTAAAGGTATATACAACAATTAGCTTCTATTTATTGAATGCCTACTATAGCCACTGTCTTAGACTGTTGAGTGTTGCTGTAAAGGAATACTCAAGGCGGATTTATTTTTTTAAAGGTTAATTTGGCTCGTGGTTCTGCAGGCTACGTGAGAAGCATGGTGCCAGCATCTGCTTGGCTTCTGGTGAGGGCCTCAGACTGATTTCATCATAGCAGAAGGTGAAGGGGAGCCGACTTGTGCCGGGATTACAGGGTGAGAGAGGAAGCAGGATGGGGGGAGGTGCAGTCTTTAACAACTATCAGTAGCTCTCCAGGGAACTAATGAAGTGAGAATTCACTATCCTCCTTCTACGGAGGGCATTACCCTATTCATAAGGAATCCACCCCCATGACCCAAACACCTCCCATTAGACCCCACATCCAACAATGGGGATCAAATTTCAACAGGTTTGGAGGGACAAACATCCCAACTATAGCAATCCCCATACAATAGCCCATTTAATCTGCACATCAACCCAATGTGGTAGATAATCATCATTATTTCCATTCGATAGATGAGGAAATTGAGGTTTGAAAAGATGGCATAACTTGCCCAAAGTTGAACACTTTGGACATGATAGATTCAAACTCTGACTTGACAACTATGCTCTTAACTCTCTCCCCCTCCTGCCTCTCTTGCAGAACTCGTTATGTTTAAGAACTGCACTGTTACATTCCATTGCAGGGATTGGACTAGTAATTCTGAAACTATCTTCTATGCATTCTATGCTTTAGAAATGAGTAAATACATTGAGGATAATGAGATCCAGGTTTCTCACTGTTGGACATAAGACTTGTAAGTATGTAAAGATGAAGATTAGAATATATCCTGGGTATGGGATTGGAATTGAAACTGTCACTATGAACTCATTTTTATTACTTAATACATCTATATCCTACATTTGCCCACTGAGAAAACCTAGAAATAACGTCATACCAATAGCAATGAACATGCCTTGCCCTCAGATCTTTATTCTAAATACTATTCTCCAGTAGAAAGGGACTTGAGATCCTTGTAAGAACCACAGATTCTAGTGCTAGGATAAGGATGGCACAAGTTGAGTCTGAAACATCTTGCTGTACTAGAAAAATCCCCAGTAGCCAAAGCTGTAACCATTTGAGCAACAAAATAAAGTGTAAAATAACTATCCATGAATCCATACTGATATAAGTAAATTACGGAACCAGTAAATAAAAAGACAGAGGAATTCCAAAATAATTTTTGTAGGTACTCTACTCTCAGGGAAGTGAAACATAAATCCTTTAAGCCAGTGCTTTACAAAATGACTTCCTTTCAAAGAATTCAACATGGAAAGGAGGAAAGAAAAAGTAACTTCAGTGGTGGAACCTGAACAGACCTCCATCACTGTGTTTTTGTTTCAGCCCCTATTTACTGGCACTATATGATGGTCTAAGCTCTTCATTCTTCCTGCCCCAATCCTAGAATCAGCCATTTCTCCAAAGAGTCCCAATTTCTTTTATTAAATAATGGTATTAGAAACCAAGATTTAGTAGCCCAGTGTGCTTGTTTTGATTGGAGTTTCATTGCTTCTAGCCATTTCTGTGGACAGAAGAAAATGTATGTGTATATACTAATACAAATATATACTCATGTCTGTAAATATTTCCATCTATAGCCATCTATAGGTAAATTTTTTTAAAATGAGTGCAAACTTATTTCTCTAGCTCTCAGCTCTTACGGCATTGACCAGTCAAGCCATCATCTGTAACCTCTCACTGGAACACTCATTCGCTTAATTGTTCAATTACATCATACATGTATAGTGGCGGCCGGTCTTTTTAATTTTAGCCATTCTAACAGGTAGGTAGTAGTATTTCATTGAAGTTTTAATTTCCCTTCTCCTGATGATAAGAGATGTAGAATATCTTTTCATATAACTGCCATTAATATATCTTCTTTGGTTATATGTTTGTTCAAGTCTTTCTGCCCGTTTTTAACAGTTGGATTTTGTTTTCTTATTACATTTTGAAAGTTTCTTATCTATTCTGGATTCAGGTGGTTTGCAAATCTTTTCTCACAGACTCTGGCTTATTTGTTCATTCTCTGATCAGTGCTTTTAATTTTGATGAGGTCAAATTCTTCAGAATAATATTTACTTATTTGGTTTTATTTTTTATTTCATGATTATTCTTTTGGCATTATATCTAAGAATCTTTGCCTATCGCAAGGTCACTAAGATTTCTTATATCTTTTCTTCTAAAACTTTTATAGTTTTGGGTGTGAATATCCAATTACTCCAGCACCATTTATTTAAAAGACTACTCTCTGTTCACTGAACTGCCTTTGCACTTATATACAGAAGCAGTTGTTCATGCATTTGTGAACAATATTTTGATTCAGACACTCTATTTTGTTCTGGTGATTTATTTGTTTATTTATTTATTTATTTTTGTTTCTAAGTATTAAGGGGGTACAAATATGTTTGGTTACTAGATCATGTTTGTAATGCTTGAGTCACAGCTATAGCTATAAATGTGCTTGTCACCCAAATAGTGTTCATTGTATCCATTAGGTAAGTTTTTATCCTAACTCCTTCTCCCACTTGATTTCCAATGAGTTTGACTTCCCTCTGTGCCTGTTTGCTCCTCAGTTACTTTAGTAACATGTGGCTTTTTTCATTCTTGTGATACTTCACTTAGAATAATAGCTGCCAGTTCTATCCAAGTCGTTGCAAAAGGCATTGATTCATCCATTTCATGGCTGAGTAGTATTCCATGGTATATATAAACCACGTTTGCTTAATACACTTATGAATTGAGAGGCACTAGAGTTGATTCCATATTCTCTCAATTGTGAACTGTGCTGCAATAAACATTCTAGGGCAAATGTCTCTTTGATAAAATGACTTGATTTTTTTTTAAGCAGATTCCCAGAAGTGGGATTTCTGTATTGAATGGTAGGTCTACTTTTAGTTTTTTGAGGAATCTCCATATTGTTTTTCACAAAGGTTGTACTAATTAGCAGTCCCACTAACAGTGTATAAGTATTCTTTTTTCTCTGCAACCATGCCAATATCTCTTGTTTTAGACTTTTTAATAAAAGCTATTTTAACAGGGGTAAGGTGATATTTCATTGTGGTTGTAATTTGCATTTCCATGGTGATTACTGATGTCAAGAATTTTTCATAGATTCATTGGCCATTTATCTATCTTGTTTTTAAAAACTCTGTTTTTTACCCACTTTTTAATGTTTCTTTCTTTCTTTCTTTTTTGCTGGTTTGATTGAGTTCTTTGTAGATTCTGCATATTAGCAGAATCAAATGTATAGTTTGTGAATATTTTATCCTATTCTGTAGTTTATCTATTTTCTCTGTTGGTTATTTTCTTAGCTGTGCAGAAGCTGTTTAGTTTAATCAAATACTATTTATTTTTGTTGTTGCTATAATTTGCATTGGGATCTTAATTATACATTCTTTGCCTAGGATGATATAGAGAAGAGTTTTTCCTACATTTTCCTCTAGAATTCATATGGCTTCATGCCTTAATTTTAAGTATTTTATCCATCTTCAATTAATTTTGTGAGTGGTGAAAGATAGGGGTCCTATTTCATTCTTTTGCATGTGAGAAAACTTATCCAGTTTTCTCAGGACCATTTATTGAATGAGGCTTCATTTCTCCAGTGTGCACTTTTGTCTGCTTTGTAGGTGAATGGTTTTATATCTGAGTTCTCTATTATATTCTATTCCATTTATCTATGTCTCTATTTTTGTACCAATACTATGGTGTTTTGGTTAGTAGAGCCTTGCAGTGTAGTTTGAAATCTGGTAATGTGATGCCTCCAGATTTCTTCTTTTTACTTAGGATTGCTTTGGCTACTTAGGCTCTTTTCTGGTTTCAAATGAAGCATAGAATTAATTTTTCTAAATCAATGAAATATCTCATTGGTATTTTGATGGGGATTGTATTGAATCTTTAAATCACTTTTGGTAGTATGAATATATATATATATATTTTATTTTTATTTTTATTTTTTTTAATATAGAGACAGAGTCTCACTTTATGGCCCTTTGGTAGAGTGCCATGTCATCACCCAGCTCACAGCAACCTCCAGCCCCTGGGCTTAAGCGATTCTCTTGCCTCACCCTCCCGAGTAGCTGGGACTACAGGCGCCTGCCACAACGCCCGGCTATTTTTTTGTTGCAGTTTGGCCGGGGCTGGGTTTGAACCCACCACCCTTGGCATATGGGGCCGGTGCCCTACTCACTGAGCCACAGGCCCCGTCGGTAGTATGAATATTTTAACAATGTCGATTCTGCTGATTCATGAGCAAGATATGTTTTGCCATTTGTTTGTGTTCCTGTGATTTATTTCCTCACTATTTCATAGTTGTCTTTGTAGAGATTTTTCACCTCATTGGTTAAGTATTCCTAGGTGTTTTATTTTCTTTGTAACTATTGAGTCTTTGATTTAACTCTCGACTGTTATTTGTATAGAGAAATGCTACTGATTTATGTACATTGATTTGATAACCTGAGACTTTGCTGAATTTATTTATCAATTCCTGGAGTCTCTTGGAGAAGACTTTGGGATATTCTAGAACAAGATCATGTTGCTAGTTTGACCTCCTCTTTCCCAATTTGGATACTCTTTCTTTCTTTGTCTTACCTCATTACTCTCTCTTAGACTTCCAGCACTTCATTGAATAGAAATGATAACAGTGGGCACCTTTGTCTTGTTTCAGTTCTTAGGGGAAATATTTTTAATTTTACACATAAACTAGAAAATGTAGAGTAAATGGACAAATTGCTGAAAGACCCAATCAGAAAGAAATAGAATGCCTGAAAAGACCAATAACAAACACCCAAAATCAAAACAGTAATAAAAAATCTTTCAAAAACAAACAATACAAAAAATCCTGGACCAGATGTATTCCCAGACAAATTCTACCACAAAAAAGAGCCGGTTACTCATACTACTATAAGGTTTTATTCCATAGCACAAAGAAGGAGAGAATTCTCTCCAACTCATTCTATGAAGCCAGTATCACCTAGATACCAAAGCCAAGAAAGGACACAACAAACAAAACTGAAGGCCAATATACCTTAGAAATATAGATGTAAAAATTCTCAATAAAACACTATTACTAACCAATTTAACAGCATGTCAGAAAGATAGTATGCTATGAAAAAGTGGGCATCAACCCAGGGATGCAAGGATGGTTCAATATATATAAATCAATAAATGTGATTCACCACATAAACAGAAACAAAAGCAAAGACCAAATGATCATCTCAGTAGATGCAGAAAAAGCATTTGACAAAATTCAGCAAGCAACCTTACATGATTGAAAAAAAAAACCTCAAGAAACTGGGCATAGAAGAAACATATCACAAAATTACAAAAGTCACAGGTGATAGACCCATAGCCAACATCATGCTGAATGGAGAAAAGTTGAAACCATTTATCTATTTTTCTATCTTAATACTGATGCCAAACTGTCTTTATTACTCTAAATTTATAATAAGTCTTAAAATCAGGTTATTATTTCTACAACTTTATTCTTCTACAAAATTCTTTTGGAAAATTGAGATCCTTTGCATTTCTGTATGAATTTTAGAATCAGTTTGATTTCTACAGAACTGCTGGCATTTTGATTGTGGTTATAGTTAATCTATTGATTACTTTAGGGGAAAATTAATTTATCAACTGTCTTCTGGCACACTTAGAAGATCACTTAGATCTTCCTTAATTTCCATTAGAAATGTTTAATAGTTCTCAATGTACAGGTCTTATACATGATTTTTCAAATTTAACCCTAATTAGTTCATTTTTGTGATGCTGTTATGAATTATATTTTTATTTTGGTATCTTCTTTCATTGTTAATATATAGAAATGCAATTGATCTTTTATATTGACCTTGGAATATTGCTACACTCACTTATTAATTCCAGTAGCTTTTTAATAGAATTTATTGAATTTTTACATTCATGTCATCTCTGAATAAAGACAGTTTTACTTTTTTCCCCCAATCTAGATTTTTAAAATGTATTTTTCTTATCTAATTGCATTGGATACAAACTCCAGAACAATGTTTAATAGAAGAGAGGAGAGCAAAAATCCTGGTATTATTTCTATCTTAAAGGGAACATTTTTACCACTAAATATCTTCATCACTAAAAATCTCTAAGATATTATCTGTAGATTTTTCATAGGTCCTCTTTATTAGGTTGAGGAATTCTCTTGCATTCCTACTTTGCTGAAAGGTTGTTTTTTGTTTGTTTTTTAAATCAGAAATGGTTATCTATTGAGGTAATCATATGGTATTTCTTTTTTAATTTGCTAATATTGTAAATGACATTGGTGATTTACTTATGGTGCTTTTTAAATATAAAAACAAACTTATAGTTCTGCAATGGCTGCTTTATTCTTTCTAAAGAATATCTGTTATTCTATCTGTTGGTAGAATTTATTTGCTATCTGTTGGTAGAATTTATTTGCTATCTGTTGGTAGAATTTATTTGCTAAAATTTTTTTCAGAATTTTTGGATGCATATTCATAGGGAATACTTGTCAGTAGTTTCTTTCCTTATAGGATCTTTGTCAGATTCTGCAATCAGGTTAATACTGGCCAGAAATCCTGAGTTGGGAAGTATTTCATCCTCTTTAATTTCCTAAAAGAGTTTGCTTAAAAAATTAATATTATTTCTTAAATGTTTGCTAGAAGTCACTAGTAAAGCCACCTGGGGCTTAGATTATTTTTTAATTTGATGATTTAAAATGAAAATTTTAATTTCTTGAATAGATATAGAGCTATTTAAGTTATCTATTTCTTCTTTAAAAAACCTTGGTAGTTTGTATATTTCAAGAAATTTATGCATTTCATTTGAGTTTTTTAATTTATTGGTGTAAGATTCTAATATTTAAAAAATATTTATAGGTACCACAGAGGTGTCATGCCCCTCATTCCTGAGATTGGCAATGTGTTTCTTCTCTTACATTTTCCTGATCAGTCTGGCTAGAGATTTATTAATTTTGTTAATCTTAAAAAATCAGATTTTATTTTATTGATTATCTTTATTGCCTCTTCATTTTCAAGGTTCCCTGCTTTCTACTTGATTTCTATTATTTCCCATATTCTGTTTACTTTGGGTTTCATTAGTTCTTCATTTTCTAATTTTTTAAGATAGTAGCTGAAGTCATTGACTTGAGACTGTTCTTCTTATCAATGGTAGTTATTTAGTACATCAGTTCTTCTGAAAAGAACAGCTTTAGCAACATACTACAAATTTTAATATGCTATGTTTTTATTTTTATTTAGTTTGAGATACTTTTTAATTTTCCTTTTTATTTCTTCTTTTATCAGGAGTTATTTAGAAGAGTGCTACTTAATTTCTAAACATTTGGAGATTTTCTGAAGATCTTTCTGGTATTGATTTGTAATTTAATATTATTGTGTTAGAGAACATACTTTCTATGGTTGAATTCTTTTAAATGTATTCTGATTTGTTTTGTGGCCCAGAATATGGTCTCTCTTGGTAAATACTTTATGAAAATAACATCTGTTCTGCTATTAATGTGTGGAGTGTTCTGCAAATGTCAGTGAAGTCCAGTTGGCAAATTGTGTTGGTCAAGTCTTGTATCTACCTTCTGATTTTTAAAATCTACCTATTTACTCAATAGAAAGAGGTATTAAAGTCCCAGACTCTAATTGGGTATTTTTTTGGTATTATTTTATCAGTTCTCACTTGATGTATTTTGAAAATCTCTTGTTAGGTTCATAAATTATGATTTTTATGTTAGGTCTGCCTGATAAACTGATCCATTTATCACGGTAAAATGACCTCCTCCTTGGCTTCTTTCTTTGCTCTGAAGTCTACTTCCTCTGATATTAATATGGCCTTTACAGTTTTCTTTTGATTAGTGATACCATGGTATATACCTTTTCATTCTTTTACATTTAAGCCTATTTGTTCTTTATATTTAATGCAAGTTTCTTATAGCCATTATACAGTTAAGGCCTTGTTTTTTAAACCAATCTTGTAGGCGTTATATGGTTAAGGTCTCAATTATTAATTAAGTGATTTGGAAGATTTATGTTTAACATGATTATTGGTATGATTAGGTTTAAATCTATCATCTTGCTATTTGTTTTCTGTTTGTCTTACCAATTTATTATTCACCTTTTTCTTTTTTTCTGTCTTCATTTGGATTAACTGAGTTTCAAATTATTTCTTTTATCACCTTCGTTGGCTTTTAAATGCTCTCTGTTGCTTTAGTGGTTGTATAGTAAAGACCATCTTCATAGATAAGCGATGGAATTTCTCTGCTATATCTCTGTCTACCTCCTATAATCTTTGTAGGAATAACGTATTTTGAATATCTACCATATGTCAGGTATTTTTCAACCCTTTAAATCTATTATCTTAGGTAATACAACAGTAGTGAGGCATGGACTCTTACTCCCATTCCCCACATGTGAAAATTGAGGCCCAAAAGGTACCTTACTCATTCATGGTTACACAATTAGTAAATGCTTGAGTTTGAATTAAGCCACTCTCTCTGTAGCCCTGGATCTCTGAGTCTTATTAAATTTATTTTGAATCAATACTGTATGTGGTAACGGCCTCCTTTGAAAATTTAGTTTTGTGATACTGTTTTTATTGTTGCTGTTTTAATTCACAAACCTGTTTGCGGTAACTTAAGCATTAAGGATTTCCTTGCATTTTTAATTTTATGTGATTTGGAAAATTGCCATACCACATGGCTTATTGCAGGGCCTTTTCCGTTGCTGCAAAGTAATCCATCAAACAGAAACCACAGCATTTATTGTTCTAAATATTCTTCCACTGGGTGTTACACTGAACTCCATAATCTCTGAAGTTCTTTACCAACTATTTCAGCCTGTGTTCTTAAATTCTCCCAAAAATTGATTACTAAAAAGGTATACTTTATTTATAATTTTAAAAATGTGATGTTCTCCCTTTTAATATGGTTGTATATTTTCTTTTTGTCAAGAAAATAACATACCAAAAGAATAACATTTCCCAAATTGCTTAATGATTTCAGTGAATTTCTATTAAGTAGATTGGTATATTATAGTAGTTCTCAAAGTATGATTCACAGATCCCAGTGGTACCCACAGATACCTTTGAGATCCTTTTAGCAATCTGAGAAGTCAAAACTATTTTTATCATAACACGAAAAAGATATTTGCTTTCTTCAGTATGTTGACATTTGCACTGATGGTAAAAAGGCTATGATGGATGGTGTCTTAGCAGAAATGCCAGGCTAAACATACATATTTGTAGTCATTATATGCTTTGATTATATGCTTCACCACAGTTTCCTTTAATATCCTTGATGGAGCAGTTAAAAATTATCAATTGTATTAAACACTGACCATTGATTACATATGTTTTTAATATTCTTCAAGGAGAAGCACATGTGTGGTTGCTTGAGTTGTGAGTTCAATGAGCCTCTTCCCTGCCCCCACCCAATGGAAAATCACTTTTACTTGAACAACTGAGAGACAAATTATGGCTATTTAGACTTAGATATTTGACAGGCGTTTTCTCAAAAATCAATGAAGTCAGTCAGTACCAGACATAAAATTGACAGTATTTGTTGCCAGTGCTAAAATTTAAGCTTTCAAGTGAAATGAGAACTTTGGAAAACTTGTACCTGTCACTATGCAGGTGACAGCTTCCTAATACTTAAAGCCTCTTCTGATGAATTGGTAGTGAAGTAGAAAATGTGATTTTTTTATATTGCATAATGTAATGTATTAACACTGGGAAAATGTATACAACTCATTCAACTGCTATTTTCCAAATGGCCAACACATGAAGTAGTCATGCCAGAGTAAAATTTCAAAATGCCTCCAGTTTTGTTCTTTTGTGGTTCCGTATAAATTTTAGGATTATTTTTTCTATGTCTTCAAAGAATGTCATACTTTTTTCTATGTGAATTGCATGAATCTGTAGATTGCTTTAGGTAGTATGAACATTTAAAAAATATTGATCCAATCCATGAGCATGGAATACCTTTTCATTTTTGTGTGTCCTCTTCAGTTTCTTTCATGAAAAATAAAGTTTTTATTTTATTTTAGAAAACAGTTATATTTAATAAAAAATATTGTCAGTGTTAACATGTGATGAATTTATTTTTTTTAATGAATTAAAAATGAAATCGTTTTAAATTTCTCAGTTTTAATTTCTAACGGGATATCTATAACCCACATAGACAAATGCTTTTCAGGTGTTCCGCAATTATTTTTAAGACTATAAGGGGATTCCAAGACCAGAAAGTTTGAGAACTATTGGTGTTGATCTGCCAGCTCACACTGAGCTTCTTCTTTAATAAGTGCCCCCCTCTCTGTACGTGAGAAGTGTTGGTTTACCCAGACTGTGGTCCTTACTCTCCTCCCTGGATCTGTGGATTAAGGGATACAGGGGTCGGTGGGTTCAGGGCATAGATTTGGTCTCCAGGGAGGCCTAGTGTATTGTCTTCTTAATATTCAAGCTGGCCAAAAGAGTGTTGGTGTCTATCTAATGCCTGACCCCATAAAAGATGATGTAAATTACCAGAAAGGGTCTAACCCTCCACCCAGTGGAGAAAACAAAAGGAGAAGTTGGTGTGCAGACTGAAAAGAAAATAAAGCAGGTATACAAAGAGTAGAGAGACAGAGAAATGCATAAATTTCCAGAGTGTTCCAAAGACTGAAAATTCCTTTTCTAGTTTGTGCCTGAAGACCAGCTTTAGTTCTATAGCTTCAGTGCCATGAAGGAGCTCACTATCATAGTACTTAACATTACCTTGTCCATTAGCCAGCTTGAGTGGGTTTCTTTTACTTGGAACCACACTGGATTATTTATAACAAAGGGGGATACATGTGATCTGTTATCAAACTCAGTAAGGTTTAGGATGTGCTATATATATATAATTTAGGATCTGATTAGCTAGAAATACAAAGCCAAACTTTCCTGGAAATGTAGAGATACTATTTATATATTCAAATTAAAAAGAAAAAAAATTACTGTAGGCTACACATGAATTAATTACTATCTTCAAAAAATTAGAACTCTATCAAACAGTCTTACCACAAAATTATGCTGAACAAAATTTAATCTTTCTGTGACTGCTCAAAAGAATTTAGAATCTTGTAATGCTCCAGGGACATTACCATTTCATAAATTACACAAAAAAATTCTCATTATTTCAGCTTTCTGGTAGTTTGAATTCAGAATGAATGGGAATTTACTGTAATACTTTGAATTATTAAGTTCTGGGGAGCTCAAAGTACTACTTCAAATATGCATGTATTATATCACTTATCTTTCTCAACAGAAGAATAAAATTTACAAATGGAAACATTTAGTACTGGGTGGATTCAGGATATAAAATCATGTTTCTTAACATTCTAATGAATAATCCTTCCATTTGGCTCTTCCAAACTGATATTGGCTTCCTTTTCTATATTTTCTATTTTTAAATATAATTTTTTTTTAGCTGAAGATCAAATAGAACTAAAGGCAGCAACAAAGAATTTGAGCTGTTATTTTATTGCATTATTAAGTACATAGTGATTTGATTATGGGTTTCAACTCATAAATTTTCAGCTAAATCTGGTTCCTGCAGTTTATTTTCACAAAAGAAAAAAGTTCAAAACAGAATGGTAAAAAAACAAATACATTTACATATACTCCTTGCTTTCATCAAACTACAACTATAGTTTAAAATGTACAGGAAGAAAATACAATTTTTTAATTAAAACATTTTTTGCTGTAGCTTCCTGCCTCTACGTCAGAATAGTAAGGTTTAACTTTGTACTTATAGATTATCTAATGTTCAAATATACTTACTACATAAATGACTCTCTTGCCAACCTTCCTTCTGAAAATCTTTCTCCCTTAAAATGTAATTAGTTTCTTTGTGCTACTGAAAAATTTAATGCTCTCAGAAGCCAAAGCTTCTTTCTGTATTTCCCGCTGTTTTGGAGTGTCTGTACCTTTCTTCCTGCCAGTTAGCATGGATAATCAAAAGCGAACTGTAAGGAGAAACCTTCCATTTAGGAAACATCAATTTATACTAAGTCTAATCTAAAAGATTAATATGGAGCATGTGGTACATTCAATAGGAAAATGGCATTTAAATATTAATGCTAGATAAATACACTCGTGCTGCTATCTTTGATAATTTATAAGTCATACACTTCTAGAAGGGAGTAAATCACTTTTGTTCTTTAATGCTGTTCCTCGGTAACATTATGCAGCAACATGTAAAACAGGGCACCATTTTCCTAGTCGGAACTGACAACGGGAAGTGAAAATTTGGGGTCCAATTTCAACCTCATTTCCTTACAGCATAGATTTATGTCACATGCTTGATCCTAACTGGTGCTTTCCAAATTAAATGTATATTTCTCAAACCAATATCTTAAGTGGTAATGTTCCAACAGTCCAAATGTCGATTACCAAAACAAACATTTGTTTCTCTAGCAAGTGTTTTCACACAAAAGCATTTGATTCGAGTACTGCAGCAAACAAACATTTGCTTTAGGCAGTTAAGGCAGCCAAAAGTTCTTGGAGAAACATTTTACAGGCTGGCTGGCGTCCCTCCCTGTAGCAGGGCTCACTGATGGCCGAGAATGCTTGGGAAGCCAGTAGCTGACCAAGAGAATCCTTTGCAAGATGTAGTGGCTGTTAAGAAACTTAAGCAAAACACATCTTTTGATGTTTCCATTAGGAAATGTCTTCATGTTTTTCACAATGCTTCCTTTGCTAATGTAAATTCACCCTTTGATGTAATCCCGGAACCAAGTCTTATGAAAGTTCACAAAGGCAGTTTTCACATATAAACATTCACATGATTCAGGAATCATTATTTATGCAACAGCCCAGGAGAGTTCATTACATAAATAGACCTATTACTACATTAAAGACTATTTTCTTTCTTGAACAAGATGTAGATAATCTGTGTAAATATATTTTCTTAAGTGCATATCTACCCTACTGTCAAGATACAGTTTCCATATTTAAAAAAATCCTCTTGTTTTTCATATTATTTAAATGCATTTGGAATGAATCAATATTTCTGAGGAAGTAATTTGCTTACATATATGTTCTTTAAAGCATGAGGAAATTGATTCTTAACTTCTGCTCCAAAGACAGGGTTTCCTAGCAACTGGGTCAAGATTGATTCTTTGGGTAGTTCTAAACTGAGAAGAGTTACTAGCCCACTTAAAAGCAAACAAGGAGGAGTTTTTCTTAGTTCAGTGAATAAATGAATGAAAACACACATGTACATGCACACACAGAATGTCGTTTAAAGGGAATTTGGTAGAATGTATGACAGTCTGAACCTCCTAATTAACAGTAAGTTTGCTGAACAACTTCGTTGGGTTTGATTCTATTTCAGCATTGGTGGGATTGGGTAAGCAGGATACAGACAGTGGGTAAATGGCTGTAATCATTCTAGTAACAATGGATTTAGCATGTATTATATTATGGACCAGTCCACACAGGGGAAATAACTTGAAACACCTGTAGAAACAAGCAAATAGAAGTCCACCCCAGGTCTGTCTGCTGTGAAATCCTGTAAACTATAGTGCCTTCACAGGGGAAGACCAGAGTATTTGTTGCCTTCAAAAAGCTTTCAACCTAATTATAAAGAAAACATGCCCTAACAGATCCATCGAGCTACTTCCACGTAGCAACGACTCAGCAAGGCCCGGCCTGAAACTGCCTCTACCTAGATACAGCCAATGTGGTACCATGCCACTGGCCCGACCCTGTCACTCACCTCTTCCCCCGCCTTCTTTCCCTGCCCCTT
>CAUYPK010023788.1:0-37314 GCA_963574355.1 Loris lydekkerianus
GAAGAAAAGAAGGAAGGAAGACAGGGAGAGAGAAAGGGAGACCAGGGAGGGAGGGAGGAAGAGAGAGGGAAGAAGGAAGGAAGGAAGGAAGGAAGGAAGGAAGGAAGGAAGGAAGGAAGGAAGGAAGGAAGGAAAGACAGAAGAAGGGAAGGAAGGAAAGAAGGAAGGAAGACAGGGAGAGAGAAAGGGAGACCAGGGAGGGAGGGAGGAAGAAAGAAGGAAGCAGGAAGGAAGGAAGGGAGGGAGGGGGAAGGAAAGACGGAAGGAGGGAAGGAAGGAAGAAAAGGCAGAGGGAGGGAGAGATTAGTGGGATCTCACCTAATGAGCACAACGTGAGGGTGTCCAGCATCTCCCCTGGGGGAAGGGCTCAACTACAACTTGAACTTGACCTTAGAAATGAAAACAATGTAACCTACACATGTGTACCCTGGTAGTAATTTGGAACAAAAATAAATAAAACCAAAACACCACCAAAAAAAACAAGGTGACCACATCTCCTTTAGACAGCTCTGGGCTTTTTAGTGTTTGCTGTAAATAAAATCCATTCTTGAAAAGACTTCTGACTAGATCTTGATGAGACAGAGCCATGAGAAAAATAAAGAGAAATCATTTATGCCCAGACCACTAGATTGAGTCCTTTTCCAAAGAGTGTGATTGATTTTGGAAGATGTGCCTCTAAAAGCATTTGACACGCACATAGGGGCAGACTGTGTAATGAGCAGCTTTTTCTACTGCCTGACGTGTTTTCCAAGGTTCTCTTAAACGCATGTGTAGATGATTATGAAAAAATATGTAAACTCACCTTTTTACCTTACTTAAAAAAAGAAAACAAAACATTTCCTATTCTCAGAAGCCTTCTTGCCTTGGCTATTATAAAACTTCTTTGCTCTATTTAACCAACAGAATAGATTACTGTTCCATCTGAACATGCACCTGCAACTCTCTTGTTGCCATATTATCCAAGAAGAGTGTGTCTGTGTGTGGAGAATTCAATTAAATATGTAGTTCAGAGGCAAAAGTAGATAGAAGGTTGTGCTAGGATTCATGAATTCAAAGTTTAAATTGTGAGACTCATAAAATATTATATGATTTTAAAGGTATATATTTATCCTGGTTATTACATTTTGAATGTGAAGTGAGAAATATATTTAAGGAATAAAAATACTTTTGAAATATTGACAAGTGTTTTTTTTTTTTTTTTCTATCTCATCAGTTCATTTTGTACATTATTTTCTTGATAAGGTGAGGGTTGAAAACAATACTTGCAAAAGCTTTTCTGGATTTATGTTTCCGGGCAGGTGTGCAAACAATCTCTCTTGAGGATATTTGACATTGTGCTATGTACATATCCCGCAGAAAGGTTGTGAACCTGCTTTCTACCCTGAGGCTAAGCCCTAAATGCTGACATTCCCTTATCTATTGAAAAACGCACTCCCATTCCCGTGGCACTCAGATTTCCACCTTCCCCAGCCATCCCATGTAGGTGTCAACTGCAGAAATGAAACCACCAGGCATTAGATTCAAGACCAGAATTAGTTCACATTTACACATTTTATTATATAAAAAGGGCTAGGAGGGACTCAAGGCTGAAGTGATGGACTCAGTGTACATTATGGACTATTAAACATAGTACATTAACTTGAACCTTGTGGCTCTGAGTCCCAGGACCCTGGCCATGAACTAACTTGGCACTCTGTTGGGTGAAAGAGAGAAAATACTCTTGGGAACTAACTGTCCTGCTAGACTTTGAACTTCTTGTGGATGGCACCATATCTTATTTATGTTTGTATTTCTAGAACCTGTCAACTACCTGAACAGAGTGGGCTGTCTGTAAATGTCTGTGGGATGACTTAGTAACTGAGCAAAAAGACAGAGCATCCTTGACTGGCCACAGTAACCAAGATGCTACAACGGGACACCTGCTATTCCTAAGTCAACTTGGTAGATCTGAATCTCCCACATTATGCGGAGACAGAAACTCTTAGGGGGAAAATAAAAGATGGTGGCTGCTGCTTCTTCCCAACAACTCCTGTCACATGTATGTGGGGGGAGGCTGTAAGTATGTATATATCACCTCTTAACTACAATCAGTGTATGCAGCTTGTTTACAAGCTTGCTGTACAACATTCAAGTAATATAAAAAAGATTATAAGGAAGCCAAAATCCCCTAGATGTCAACCACACAGAAGAAAGCTTCCGTTGACACTTAGGTGAGCGTCGCCCTCGATGACTCTTTTTAGACATAGGCTTCCTATAATTTATTTTGATTTCTGTTCTTGCTGTATGGTTTTTACTTCTTTCCTTTTTATGAGATGAAGGGGATTTGTCTCTTTGCTCTTTTATAACTTCGAACACCATGTTGTAACTGAGTTCTTAATACATTATGTTTAGACATAGGATAATGTATACTGAACGAAAAACGCATGAAAGACCAGTCCATGACTTCTTCCCACCTCTATTTAAATGTAGCATGCTTCAAGATAGTGTCTGCTCTATCTTAGCAAAGTCCTTATTACTTTGTATCACGTAACATAACATTTGCTTTATTTTGTGTAACCAATATCTTCAGTAGATATTGTGAGCAGTTGTGTGCTCAAATGATTTTAATGCTCATTCCTGGCATTAATGAGCATGCATTAATTAATCTGACAAATGATTTTCAAAACTATTATCAATTTTCAATTCATTAGGTTATACCTTCTAATATATTTCCTGAGTATTTGAAATGTGCTGAATCTTTGAATATTTACTTATGTATTTTTATTTTCTTTTTATGTGTGCAACCATTTAACTGATTATATAATAGCCCAGTTATACTATTTTGCCTCCAATTTTGTAGACGTTGCTTCATTGTCTTTTGGGGACCTGGTACTGCTGAGGGAAATGTCTGAATCCAGGCTAGTGTTGTTCTTTCATAATACAGTGGGTCTTCTGTATCCATGGGTTTCAGTCAATTGCAAGGCCGGGCCTGAAACTGCCTCTACCTAGATACAGCCAATGTGGTACCATGCCATTGGCCCAACCCTGTCACGCACCTCATCCCCAGCCTTCTTTCCCCGCCCCTTACCCACGCTCTATATAAGTGGCTGCTTGACGCAATAAAGTTGAGTTTCTGCTTAAAAAAAAATAATAATAATAATAATAATAATAAATTATATGCATATATGTGGAAAAAAAAGAAAAAAAAAGAAAAAAAAAAAAAGAAAAAAAAATTCAACCCATTGCTAGAGAGGTTCTGTTTCCCTATCACTATCCATTTTCTTCCTAATTTACAAATTCACTGTCCTTCATTGTTGCAGAATGAAATAGGGAATTTCCTCACATGCTGAAGCAGTAAGTCAGGGAAATGAATATTCACTACATTCCTTATTGGATCTATGTTTAAAAAGATTCGTAATTATAAAGAACTTATATCTGGAATATGATTTGAAATATCATCAGACGATGTTAGGAAGCGGACTAGAAAGTAACAATTTTTTTCCTGATACAAAGGAAAATATGGTCAGAACTTACTTGTTTAGGAATTAGCTAACCAACTGAGAAAATTCAAGACTAAATGATGAAATGTAATATTATATTAAAAGACCACATCTCCATATTAAGAAATAAAAACTATTAATAAAAACTCATGATTTGTCTGTATTGTGAGGAAGGAGGCATAGAAACTTATTTTGTCAGTATGTTTAAAAATGCCCTTAAAACTAGATTATACATGTTGTTGATTCATTTAGAATGTTCAATTTTATAAAACTTATTTTATTCCCATGTTGTAGAATTTTGGTTTATTTGCTTATCTTCTTTTACCAGATTGGTAAAAAAAAAAAAAAAACAAAAAAAAACTATAACCTAAAAAAAGCTTGCATATTTTATAAATATATTTTATTATTGTCTATCTATATTATATGACACGTGATTTATATATTTCAGTTCTCTATTGTGAGGGATTGAGGGATTTGTATGTTATCTCATTTCCAATATGAAATAAATATTATTTAAAATATTTTATAAAGATTTAATCCTAAAAAAAAAGTTTTTTTAAAGATTTAATCCTCCACATTCATAGGACTTAAACATTTTAAAAATAATTTGAAGTAAATAATTCTACTTGGTTCATTTTAACTTTGTCCCACTGCAAAATGCCATTATGGTGAGTTATGTAATTAAAGTCAAGCAGCCAGGACTCTTGCAAACCAGTAAGTCGGCAACTACGGGATCTCTAAGTTAAGACCACTTTCATATACCTATGGATTCTCCTGCCAGCACCTATGGTTATGTAAGTAACATCTTGGATGTGGTTCTGATTTCAAAAATTTAGGAAATAGGAAATTCTTTATGGTCTAACTCTGGTAGAGTTTGTAGCCTCTTCCCGTCTGATATTTACAGCAGCTAGTGAAAAGTTAAGGCACTACAATCTTAAACAGTACAATAAAGTATGAGGCTGTTGTAGCTTTTTATGAAATTAACTCTCAATGGTTACTACCAACTTTGATGTTCAGACTCTCCCTCTAACTTTGCTCCCTCTAAATTTGATTTCTTTATAGCATGTTAAGATCACATTGTAAGCCTTGCCTTGGTCTTTTGCCAAAAAGAATAAAATTCTGACCTGACCTGTCTTTCTTATGAAAAGTAGAAAAGATCCCAAGAGAAGGCAATTTTAGATCTCACACATCATTTCCTATGCTCGTCCTATAAATCAGGCTTCTGTAAAATACTGACTTATACCATTCACATTTCTGCAGGTACTAAACTTCCCCATTCGTTTTCCTGTCTGTGTTTTTTCAAAAAAAGGGATGTTAGCAGAGATGGTTAAACATTGTGGTTGTCAAAAGGAATTGGCAGGACTCCATTTTGTAGAACTTGTTGACATTTTGCCAATAACTTTATTAATACATGTCGCGAAGCGGAGCTGATATTTAGTCAGTATTTTCTAGCACAGCCAAACATGATTGTTAAGATTTTGAAATATTTCCATTTCAGGAGGTAAATAGTCAATCACTCTGTGCCTTCGATTCTCTCTGCCAGTCCCCAGTTTCACAGTAGTCACTCACCTCCCCCAAGACACCCTCTTGGGCCCAATTTCCTACTTTGCATCTACAATACAATATTTAGCACAGTGAGAGCCTTTAGGAACGCTCTCTAGCTAGCACGGGGATGGCCCCTGGTGTGACTGACCAGCACCCACTCTCTAGCAGTTGTTGAATACTTCAAATAGAGTTCATATTCCGAAGTATGTTTCTAGGCATGTGTACAGAAATAGAAATGTGGGAACGATGGCCTTGACTCAATGCTGGTGAGGCTGAGATGTCTCAATCAGAATTACAATTGCCTGAAGCCTGTGTGACAGCATCAACAGTTCTCTTCTCTGCAATTGTTGCAAAGCTTCTTGATGATCTACTATTTCCCAGACACTGGGATGCAAGAATAATACAATAAGACTTTTGTTCAAAACGTTGAATCAAGAATAAAATTGACATTAAAAAGTCTATGGTGAGTGGTAGACTATGAGTGAGTGTAAGAATGAATTAACAATTCTCTCTGGACAAA
The DNA here is from genome assembly GCA_963574355.1 of Loris lydekkerianus. NCBI lineage: Eukaryota > Metazoa > Chordata > Mammalia > Primates > Lorisidae > Loris > Loris lydekkerianus. The sequence continues at coordinate 5,545 of CAUYPK010023788.1, forward strand.
CTTTTCGGTGGTCTCTTCAATTCATGTATTTATTCATTAAAAATACAGTCATTGAAAATGTATTCATAGGACTAGAGAGAGGCATACAACAGGAACGTTTTCCTCCACCCATTGTTTATAATGCAGCAAGAAGTACTCTAAAACTAATTACATAATTACTGGAAGTATAAAAATATTGGGACCTAACTGACCTAAAATATTAATGTGCTTGTTTGATATTTCACATAATAAGAAGGACCTTGATGATTTTATTTTATTTTTATTTTTTAAAGTAGTGGGTTACTTTCATTTTGTTATTGTTTCAAATGAATTTGCATTTGTTAGGTAGAGTTCTTTTAGAATAATGTCCCTCCCCCAAGAAGTGTGCCAGACATTCTGACTTTGTGCCCATTGCGTGGGAGCACGCCCATCCCTCCTTCTACCTCTCCCATCTCTCTTGTTCTTTCACTCCCCCACCTTGAATTTATTTCAGTTTTTCTCTTATGTATTAGATCATCTGCTGGCTTCATATTATTACTGAGTACATTGGATGCTTACTTTTCAATTCCTCTGATACTTTACCAAGAAGAATGTATTTCAACTTCTTCCTGGTTAATACAAAAGATGTAGTCTTCATCTGTTTAATGGCAGAACAGAATATTCCATGATATACATGCACCACAGCTTGCTAATCCATTCTTGGGTTGGTGGGCATTTAGGCTGTTTCCACATTTTGACAAGTGTAAACTGAGCTTTAGTAAACAACCTAGTACAAATGTCCTATGATAAAAGGATTTTTTTGTTCTTCAGGTAGATGCCTAGTAATGGGATGGCGAGATGAAATGGGAGGTCCTATTTGAGTTCTTTGAGGATTCTCCATACTTCTTTCCGAAAAGGTTGTATTGGTTTGCAGTCCCACTAGCAGGGTAAAAATGTTCCCTTCTCTCCACATCCATGCCAGCATCTGCAGCTTTGAGACTTTGTGATGTGGACCATTCTTACTGAGGGTTAGGTGATATCTCAGGGTGGTTTTGTTTTGCATTTCTTTGATGATCAGGAATGCTGAGCATTTTTAAAAATATTTGTTAGCCATTCATCTTTCTTCCTCAGAGAAGTTTCTGTTCATGTCTCTTGCCCAGTGATCGGATTGTTTACTCTTTTTGTGTGTGTGTGTGGATTAATTTGAGCTCTTTGTAGATCATAGTTGTCAGCCCTTATCTGATTTATAATATGAAAATATCCCTTATTGTTATGAAGGTTGCCTTTTTGCTTTTCTTATTGTGCCCTTAGCTATGCAGAACATTTTCAGCTTAATTAAGTCCCATTTGTTTATTTTGTTGTTGTTGAAATTGCCACTGAGTCCAACATCAAGAGTTTTTCCCACATTTTTTTCTAAGATTTTCATCATTTCCTGTCTTAAATTTAAGTCTTTTACCCCTCTTGAGTCAATGTTTATAAATGTTGAAAGTTGTGGGTCCAGTTCTAGTCTTTTACAGGTGGTTATTCAATTCTCCCAGCACTATTTGTTGAATAAGGATTCTTTTCCCCACGGTATGCTTTTGTTTGGTTTATCAAAAATAAGATGGCAAGTAGAGACTGGTTTCATCTCTTAGTTTTCTATTCTTTTCCATATGTCAATGTTTGAATTTTTGTGCCAATACCATTCCGTTTTGATTACTGTGGACTTGTAATATAGCTTGAATCCTGGTAGGGTGATGACTCCAGCTTTGTTTTTATTATTAAGAATAGCCTTGGCTATACAGGTTTTTTTCCTGGTTTCATACAAAACGAAGTACTTTTTATTTTCCAGTTCCTCAAAGTATGAAGTTGGTATTTTAATGGGGATTGAATTGAAATTGTAGATTACTTTGGGTTGAATAGACTTTTAACAATATTGATTCTTACCAGCCTAAAGCATGGTATGTTCTTCCATTTGTTAATGTCTTCTGTAATTTCTTTTCTTAGGGTTTCAAAATTCTCTTTGTAAAGATCATTCACGTCTTTTGTTAGGTATATTCCTACTTATTTCATTTTCTTTAAAGATACTTTGAAGAGAATTGTGTTCTTGATAAGCTTCTCAAGTTGGCTGTTATTGAAGTATATGAATGGTATTGATTTGCAGATATTGATTTTATACTCTGAGACATTACTGTATTTCTTAATCACTTCCAGGAGTTTTGTGCTTGAGTGTCTGGAGTTTTCTAAGTATAAGATCATGTCATCAGCAAAGAGCTAGAATTTGACCTCCTCTGCCCCCATTTGGATGCCCTTTATATCCCTCTCTTGCCTGAATGTATTAGCTAGAACTCCCAGAACTGTGTAGAGTAGTAGTGGCAATACTCGATATCCTTGTCGAGTTTCAGTTCTAAGTGCAAAAACATTTCAGTTTTACCCCATTCAGTATGACATTCATTGTGGGTTTGTCCTAGATGGCTTCAATCAGCTTAAGAAATGTGTCATCTATGCCTATATTCTTAAGTGTTCTTGTTAGAAAAGGATGCTGAATTTTATCATATGATTTTTTTGTATCTATTGATAGGAACATATAGTCTTTGTTTTTGCTTCTATTGATATGATGAATTACAGTTACCAATTTGCATATGTTAAACCAGCCTTTCATCCCTGGGATGAAGTCTACTTGATCCTAATGTACAAATTTTTTAATATGTAGTTGCAATCTATTAGCTAAAATTTTGCTGAGTATTTTTGCATTGACATTCATTAGTGAAATTGGTCTGTAGTTTTCCTTTTTACTTGGATCCTTTCCTGGTTTTGGAATCAGGGTGATGTTTACTTCATAGAATATGCTGGGGAAGGTTCCTTCCTTCTGAGTATTTTGGAATAGGTTCTGTAGTATAGGTCAAGCTCATCTTTGAAGATTGACAGAATTCTGGTGTGAAGGCATCTAGTCCAGTGCTTTTTGTTGTTGTGGTGGTGGTTTTTGGATGCTTCTTTTATTGTTTCTGCAATCTCAGCGCTTGATATTGTTCTGTTCAAGATATTAATTGCTTCCTGGTTAAGTCTAGGGAAGTGTTGTGATTGATCTTGATAATTTTAATTTATTATTGTTTGGAAGTAACCAAATCTTTATAGATAACTAAATCTTTCTATTTATTGTCAGTATCTTTCTGGTAATTTTATACACTTACATACTTGTCCACTTTGAAATCAAATGTAAATTTTTTTCACTAAAATATACAGTACAGTACATCATTCATATTTATCTTATGATTTTCCCCAATTTTATTAAGAGCACTTTCCTCGCTTGTTGTGCATGGAGAAGGGATAATTTAATGACTTACTCAAAAACGATAGAATCAATGGCAAATCCTTATTGTTCTTTTTCATCCATCAATAAGTTAATTATTCTTACTTCCAAACAACTGTGAGCATTTATTCTCAAATGCCATTTTGCTACAATATCAGTACTGCATTCTGGTATTTAGTTATCTATTGCAGTACATCAAATTAGCTCAAAACGTGGTGGCTTAAAACAATAAACTTTAATTTATTAATTTAATTTAATAAAATTTAATTTATAAATTTAATTTCATAAAAAATAGAATGAAAGAGAAGAAAGGTGATCATAACTTGTTATTTCCCTAGGGATCAGGAAGAGTCAAATAATTAGTTCCTGAGTGTCTAAAATGTACTTCATTCTGCACCAAGTGCAGGAAATTTAGATACTTCTGAGAACTCTGAGAGATGATATTGCCTCTAATTTACTTTATTTCTTGAGGTGAAGACAGATAAGGGAATTTGCCAAAGAGCTGAAGATGCCCAAAATGGCACAGCTGGGGTTCAAAGCCCATCCTAACTCTAGAGAACTTTCTTCTATTTTATGACAGCATACTAATACATGAAAGTTCACTTTTTTCTATATTCAATTATGTCTTTAGGTGAAATAATCATATTTATTTGAAAACATTCTATCTCCTTACATTTGCCTAGAATGCATTCTACTAAATGCAGTAGACTATAGTAAGTATTAAAATCATGGAATTAAAAGGATATTACAATATTGTTGATAGATGGCTTTTTGACTGCTGAAACTCTTCCACTGATAAAGAACTCGCTCAGAAGTCAGCGGATTCCATGTTTGAACAATATCTTTGTTTTGAGTGTTGCCATAACTCTATGAGTACTACTTCCGCCACTACAGAACCACTACAGAATAGAAAGCTTGGTGTGTACCACATGCTTAACCAGTGGTACTCTTAATCATTGCAACAATCCTATAGTACACTTAGCCATTTTTATTTTTGATATTGGGTAATTAAAGGTCTAGGGACCAAAATGACACAGGTACTTCATGTCTGTGTTGGAAATGAAGTCACCTCCATTAGACTATAGGGCACTACTTAATTATTAGAACAAATGCAACAACTTAAGTAAAATGGTCTTTCAAATACTTGAAAGAGTAATCTTTTGTTTTTCAGACCTAGCACACTTAGTCTGCTCAAAATTTATATGATCTTGTTTCTAGAACATTCAGCATTATTGTCAAATTTTGATAGCAGAAGTCTAGATAGTCCTCGAATGCCACCAAGCAGAACCTCCACACTAGAGGAAGAATATTAAGTTTTGGTTATATATTAAGCAGACATCTGATATTTTGCCAAGGCCTTAGCTCATTATGTTTTGGCAATAAGCTAATATCCTACATGTTATTTTCAATTAATGGCTATTAAGCAAAGTCTGCTGAGCCCTAAATTTCGTAGTTTGGTAATAAATATAGGAATTTAAATTCACCTTATTTAAATTCTATTGTACTACTCCATGTTTGTAGTTTCCATTGGCTTGAATTGTTTCTTTTCATATTTGTAACAGATTGTATAACAGTATTTTTTTAAAAGACAGGATCTCACTCTTACACAGGCTGTAGTGGTGGTATGATCATAGCTCACTGCAGCCTTGCATTCTGGGCCTCAAGAAATCCTCCTTACCTCAGTTTCCTAAGGAATTGAGACTACAGGCTCATGCCATCATGCCCAGCTAATTATTTTTAATTTTCTGTAGAGACAGGATCTCACTATGTTGTGTTGGCTGGTCTCAAGAGCTTCAGGTGATCCTCTTGCCTCAGCCTCCCAAAGTGCTGGGATTTCAAGCATGAGCCACCATGCCTGGCAGGTAACACTGTTTTAAATTGAAAAAGAACATCTTAAATCTTATCCTTCAGGGCAAGAGATGAACTTGAAGGCAGAAACTCTTTGACCATTTGGATGGAATGGTGTATAATCAGAGAACCTTGAAAATTCATTGTCTCAACAAGCATTTACTGAGGATTTACTATGTCAAGCAGTATTCTAGGTATTGATGTAGCACCAATAAACCAAATGATAAAACTTGCATTCTAGTAAGAATATATGTGAATGCAAAAAACAAATACATGAGAAACATATATAGCATGTTAATAATGATGTTATGAGGTAAAATAAGCAGGGAAGCTGTACAGAGACAATGAGATGAGGAAGTGAGTAGCACGGAGTGATCGCCTCCTAAGTTCTTCATGTAGCCCTTCGTCACACTTATTATGGTATACTCTATTTTCACACTGACTCCTCTTTTAGATAAACTATTTCTCTGTGCAATGTTTTATGTCATGATCTACACATTTTCAGCATCTAGTACACAGTAAGTTTCAACAAAAGATTAATGGATCAGTAAAAGCCTTTACGGATTTAACAGCAAAAGTAAGTTAACATATATTGAGTACTTACTACATGCTACTCACTGTTCTCTTGCCTCATTTAATTCTCACTGCTTTATGAAAACATATTGCATAGATACTATTATTATTTCCATTTTGGCAATGAGGAAACAGAGCTAGAGAGAGATTAATTCATAAAATCACAGGGCTCACAATAAATGGAAAAGAAATTTAAACCCACGTTCTGTGCCTCCAGATCTCATTTCTTATAAATTTCTGCCGTATAGAACAGGAGCAGATGCCTTATCAACCTCATACCCCTAGAATTTTCATAAGGTGCTATCATAAATTAAAACATATACTATATTTTGAAAAGTATGTAGCTCAAGTAGAAGCTGAAACAAGCAACTCAAAGTCTATCAGGTCAACAAATTAAATTCATTCACTCGGAATTGCATAATGTTCAAATGATTTAGAAATCATAGCTTCCATTATGGTGGATTTGAGTAGAGAGAAATGAGAGACAGGAGGGGGAAAAAATGACAGAACATTTCCATTCCATATTAGTACCGAGAGTACTTGCTTTTCCCTCTTCTAAGAATGTGTGGTGGTGGGGGATGGGCAACACCAGGCAGAGACCACATTAGCAATTGATAAAATGTATAAATCCAAACAGGGATCAAGGAATCATCAGAGTCTTATTCATTGGTCAAGCAGCAATGGGGCTGATTTTAGTGATAATTCTGTGACCTTGGCCAAGCTGCATGCAAGTTCCTAAAGGAAATAAAGGCGGCAAGGGCAGTGATAAGGGCAGTGATAAGCAAAAGCAGCGGGAGACAGATTATGCTACAGAAGTGAATAGGGCCTTGCCCACAGTTATCTTCGCTCACTGCTCCATTCTTCTACCCCTGAATGAAGCAGTGGATTATGAGGACCACTGTCTCAACCATGGCACCGAGAAAATGCTCGAAAGGTATCTTTATACCTTCATTTTAAAATTAGAAACTTTGATAAGCCTACATGGCACAGAAGGACGTTTCTCTAAATATGCCATAATCGTATGTTTTCTGTGTTATTTTGTTTTTAAGATTGACATCGCCTTTTATGAGAGACATTCCAGCTATTTTATAAGCACATTCTCAAGGCATTCTCTGTATTTTAAATTAAATGTCTAGTGCTTTTGAATAAAGAAAACTGAAATCTTAATGGAAACATAGCGATTCATGTGACTCATGTGACCACAAATCAGAATCTCTATTTTAAATATTAGAAATATCACAACATTTAAAAACACTTGTCTTCTTTATTTTAGGAAAAAAGGTAAAAGCCACTACATTTTAAAGATTATCCATTCTCATATTTTATACCGATTGGGATTTTATACATCTACTGGGATGATGTGATTCAAAAAATGGGATGGGTTTCTAGCCAGGTTTCAGTTTTTTTTGCATTTTTGAAATAAAACTGTGGTGTTTTTATGAACACAAAGAAAAGACACACATGGAGAACATGAGATGAGGATTTATTGCAAGTTACTCATTAACAAAGGAAAAGAAATTTATAAGCGCCTGGAGAAAACAGGACAGGAATAAAGGGAAGCCAAGCGGGATTCTCAGCCTTAGCCTGGTGGTGCCGGGCACTCTGGGGTATGCAGGACGACTCAGATTCAGTGTGTCTTAGCTCAGCCAAGGGATCTGTGGCTTCCAGGCCTTCGCATCCTGCACCATTAGCCACTGCAGAGTTCATGGTGGCTAAAGTCTCAGACACCCTTAAGTCTGCGTATGAAGTCAAAGGGGACTGGTAACCCCTCCACAGTCCCCCCAGAGACAGGTGCAGGTGCAAAACATGCGTAGCAAAGAACATCAAGAGAATTAGTAAAAATGATCCCAGGGTTCCGTGCGGGACACCAGGTTTGCCCACTTTAACATGTCATATAGACAGTTACAAGGAAAGTATCATTTATCATTTGCTTATTCACCCTACGATTTAATTTAAAATGTATATATTCTGGAACATTATATTTTTCTGAATATTTACAATGATGACTTGTTTTGGTAACAATGTTTCATAGTATACGATAGAGAACGGTACAAACAAAGAAGTAAAAATGCATTCAAATTCCACCACTCAAAATGTAATCATTAATGTTTTTATATATAAATAAATGGATTTGTAAGTATAAATACAGAAAATGGAAACATAATATATGTTCTAAAAGATGTCAGTTCTCCTGAAAGCTATCTTTAAATTCAGTATAATTCTATTCAAAATCCTATTGGTTTATTCCTGAAGTTAGACAAACTTAATTTGAAAAGTACATGGAAGAATCTTTATCTGGTCAGCTAAGACAATCTTGGAAAAATCAGTAAGGCAGAGTACTTGACACAGTAGAAATTGAAGTAATTTTATAAAGTTTTAGCAATTAACACAATAATGCTCACATGCCAGGGTTGCAGAGTAAAGAGCTGGCAAATATGCACGTAGGTACAGAATCTCAGTATACAGTGGTAAAGGGATTTAATCAATTAGTGTGAGAGGTAGAATATTTGGGTTTAGGTGGATTAAAAATCTAAAATTCATAAATATAACTTTATGATTATTAGAGTAAAATAAGGTTTGGGAGAGGTTTCTTTTTTTTTTTTATTAAGTCGTTTGTACATAGATTGTAAATAGATTTATGCCATTATGGGTTTCGATGTGTTGATTATTTGTACAAATTGGAGTGCTTACATCCTACTAATCAACAGATCTTTCACCTCATTTACCCAATTGGGAGACGTTTCTTAACTAAATACTCAGTTCAAAAATCACAAAGACAAAAATTAATAAATGTGACCATATCAAAAGTTTAAGCTTCTGAAAATCAATGTTTAAACAAAGAAAAAAATGCATATAACAGATAAAGAATTAACATCTCATTAATATGAGGCTACCGCACATCATAGGGATAAGGGAATGAACATGATAAAAATTAGACAACGGTTATATCACAGAAGATATCCAAATGGGCAAAATATATGGAAATGGAGCCATGAACTTGTTTTATATTTTAATTTTCCACAAAAATTGTAAATGATTATCAGTCAATAGGGAAATAAAAACAGGGAAATTTAAACAAACAGAAGCTAAAACTACAATTTCATCCCTATAAGATTGTTTAAAAAATAAAGACATGTTTATCAATATCAAGTATTGGTAAAAATGTGATGACAGGGATGTTCTTATAAGCTTCAGAGTAATTTGACAGCAACCTACAAATTAGTATTTCAGCGTGTAGTTCCTCTCACAGCTATTTTGAATGCAGAGACATGATCAAACTTATTCCATGCAGCCTTATTGGTAATGATGAAAATTTGGAGTACTAAAATTCCCGTTATCAGAAACATAAATCAATTCACTTATTAAATTATTTTATTTCAAAATATTAGGGGATGCAAATTTTTATTTACAAAGATAGTTTGAATAATGCTAGAGTCACAAAATTTTCTCTCTACAATAGACATTTCTAAATCACTAAACAAAATACAAAAGTTTCTGACCTCAATAAACAAATTGTGGTGCATTAATATAGTATTATACCATAAAATATTTTATGCACGCACTGGATTAATATATACAACATGGTTGGAATCTTGAAAACAAGGTTGAGTGAAAAAGTATGTAAAGAATGTTACATGGTATGTGAAACATTAAAAGAATATTTGAAGATAAACAGCATGAAATTCTGTATGGTTTATCAATATATTAACAGTAAATGAAGATGTAAATTATATTCTTGACACATTACATTTTACGGTAATGATAACCTCCTGAGATTTTATATCAATTTTACCTTCAAAGCACTATTTATTTAAAAAGAGGAAAATGTGTTCAAATAATTGTGAAATAATGCCAATATTTACATAATTTATTTGTTGATATATTAGTAATTATAGACGTTTGGCTGCTATAAGACACATATCAAAATGAGAAGGTCTTAATCCATCTCTGAACTGGTAAGTTACTTTACTCTGCCAAGTTTCGAGAGAGCCGAGCTCTTTCTTCCCGGTTTTCCTGCCATTCTTGGATTCTTTCTTCTGCCAAGGTAAGTGCTTCAGTTTCCCCCATCACATTTGCATTCCAGCCGGGAAAGGAGAGGAGGAAAAGGAAGGCATACTTCTTCTCATGGAGGGAGGGGGGAAGTGGGTGGAGGGAGAGGTACTGGTGGGATCACACCTGCGGGGCATCTTACAAGGGTATATGCAAAACTTAGTAAATGTGGAATGTAAATGTCTTGGCACGGTAACTGGGAAAATGCTAGGAAAGCTATATTAACCATTGTGATGAAAATGTGTCAAACGGTCTGTGAAGCTAGTGTATGATGCCCCATGATCATATCGATGTATGCAGCTATAATTTAATAAAAAAATAGCATTTTTAAATTAAAAAAAAATAAATAAAAGCATAGTCTAGAAACTACACATACTGTTTCTATTTATATCTCAGTTGCCAGAACTTGGCATGTGACCACCCTAGGAGCGACACTGTAAAATGTTGCCTTCCTTGGGTAATCTTGTGTCCAAGCAAATAGTTATATTATTATGCAAGAGGTACAGAAGAGTTATGGGGAGGTAACCACCAATTTTGGCCATAGGTGTTTACATCCATAATTGCTGGGTTTTTAAAAATATAATATGTTGTTTTTCTACCTGGAAAATCAGATTGATTTGAAAAGAAGTACTGTTGACATCTTCTCTTCCAGTCCCTTTTCTGGTTTTATTATGTTGGTTATGATTCAATTACAATGTAGATTAGAAGCAGTGGTGGTGGACAATTTTGTCATTCACCTTCCTTTCACAGAAACACATAAAAGCTTACTATTAACTTCTTTTCCAGGATGGTTTAAAAAATTCTATATCATTATGGGAATTGATCTCAGAAAGATGGACCAAGAATATACGCAGATGACCAGTGAACAGATTGTTGCAGGAATCAGCAAAAGATAGTGTTAGTTTGGAGTGGAGACTGATATGCAGAGGGCATGGAAAGAATTGCTTATATTCCAGAAATATTTTGATTAAAGATAATTGCTTAGATTCAAGACATATTTTGAGGTTCAGTGCCTGTAGCACAATGGTCACGGCGCCAGCCACAACACAAGGCCAGCAGGTTCAAACCTGGCCCAGAGCCAGCTAAATAACAATGACAACTGCAACAAAAAAAATAGTCGGGTTTTGTGGCGGACACCTGTACTTCCAGCTACTTGGGGGGGCTGAGGCAAGAGAAACACTTGAGCCTGAGTTAGAGGTTGTGTGAGCTGTGATGCCAGGGTGACATAGTGAGACTCTGTCTCAAAAAAAAAAAAAAAAAAAAAAAAAAAGAAAGGAAGAAGAGAAAAGAAAAACCCAGACATATTTTGAAGATAGACCGCATAGTGTTTCCTGGAAGATTATATATTAATACACACCTGACAGTATAAGAAGAAAACAAGAAGAAACAATGATCATTTGGCTTGCTGCTGGAACAGCTATGCAAATTATGATGCTGTTGGTTGGGATAGAAAGAATCAGAAGGTGGAAAGGGAGGCAAGAATTAAGAATTGTTTGATCACACCTGCAGTGCATCTTACAAGGGTATACGTGAAACTTTGTAAATGTGGAATGTAAATGTCTTGGCACAGTAACTAAGAAAATGCCAGGAAGGCTATTTTACCATTGTGATGAAAATTTGTCAGTGTATGAACGTAGTGTATGATGCCCCACAATCATATCAATGTACACAGCTATGATTTAATTTTAAAAAATGTACACAGCTATGATTTAATAAAAAAATTTTTTTAAAGAGTTAATCAAGGACCCAATAATCGAAGTTCACGTATATCTTTGACAATAAAAATCTGTTGAAGGGTTTGAACTGAGGAATCAATTCTCAATAGGAGAAACCAGAGGCAGAGAAGCTATTTAATAGACTATAACAGTATAGATGAGAAGGCTTTAAAAAAGGCACAGAAGTGGGCATAGAAGGGGAGAAATGGACTAAAGAGACCTACAGAGTACTTAGTTGAGAATAGGTTTGAGAAAACTTTGTGACTAAATGCAATTTTAGTTTATTTCAATTGTTGTATTTCTTCCTTACAATCCCTTCTTTCTTAACTCTGTAGCTAGTAAGTGATCCTTCCTCTAGCAAAAGCCAACAGAAAAAAATTATATTTATATTTTTGGGACTAATTATATTCAAAACTCATGAAGTAGTCTTGAAAATTGAGCAGTATAATGGAAATATCATGGACTTTGGAGCCCCAGGTTCTAGGCCTTATTCGTTCACTGACTATCTGCATGATTTGGCATAGTTAACCTCACTGATCCTCAACTTCTCCCTCTATAAAATGACAATTATGTCTTTTTTCCAGAGCTATTGTGAGGTTTAAATGTGATACTATGTGATACACATAGAAGGTAGATTGTTTGAATGCTTCCTGGTACATAGTAGATGTTCAAATGGTAGCTATTTATGTGTTCATTGTTTTTTGTCACTCTTAGTTTATTTGTTATTATCTCAGTATTTATGGAGTACTTTGTCAGGTTCTGCTGTCCCCTCCACAGCTGGTTTCATAGTGTCTCAGCCTATCCCTCCCTTTTCTTCACTGAACTTATACCAAGTCATGCTATAGATAAATGACTTCCTAAACATTACCAAATAAGCCACATGTTGCGGAAAGCCGTCCCTGACTCCAGTCCCACCACTGAGCCAGCTGATTCTAGGGTCACTGCCATGGCAGTGGCTGTCCCACAAATCAGACCACATTTGGCTGGACAATGAAACCATACCACACAAAGAGGCTTCTCTGATCATTTACTTAACTGTTGCCATCTCATGTTATATCTGCCTCATGATTATATATGTAACATATGACCATTCATATTCTACCAGTCATACCTCACATGCAGCTACTTGAAAACATGCCAACTAGATGAAACCCCTCAAATCTCACCACTTAAGGAGATGCTCCCAAAGCAAAATCTTAGCAGCCAAGACTCCTCTACTATATCATGGGCAGCTGTCCTTGAAATGATACATGCCAATTGTATGGCTGCCTACAGAGATCATCCTTCAAATAACCTTAGGTAGGTGATTGTGCCTCTAATTATGCCCTGTAAATGGCAGAAAGCATGCCATACAGTGGCTTTCCTTGAATATACAAGTACTGACTTAGTGAAAATACTTTGCTCTCTCTCTTTTTTTTTTTAATAAACCCAGCATGGTCACCTTAACAGAGGCAGCATGTTTGGAGTTCTCTACTCAAAAATCTACTAAATTATATCATTTTCCCAGAAACAGAAAAGGCTCAACTTTGAGTGATAAACTGAGTTGGAGTAATAAAACGGTTTGTGCATGAAATCAGATCAAAATGTTGGGGATTTTCTAGAATTTCCTTTCAGCATCAGCCCTACAGCCCTAGATTAATAAGAGCTCCATTAGGATCTTACTAAATTTGCTTTACAATGTTCTCAAATACTCAGATGTTCTAGAATATTCCTTTGCCCAAGATAGAACTAGGCTCAGTGGGATTCTCCATGCTCGTGTTTTCCTCATTACACTGTGGAACCAATTTCAATTTTCTAGAATTGTGACAAAATGAGATAGTGAGAAGCAGGGGTATCAAGTACTGTTCCTAACCTCCTCTCACTCTTTTGAAATCCAAAAGGCCACATCTATGGATTAAAAGTTCACATGATGGAGACCTTTACAAACTGTGAAGAGTCTGATTGGCTCTGAAAGGAGCAAAGCATTTTAAGCAATGGATTAGGAATTCACATTTGGGTAAAAACAGATTGACCCTCTGTTAACCTGAAGACTTCAAGGACACTCTGGCAGCAGCACCCATGCATGTTACTATTTGAAAGGCAGCTGAATGTTAATGGGATGTATAGTGAAAAATGAAGTCTTCCAGTAATTTCAATATATCCCTGTAAACAAACAAACAAAATTCCACAAGGCTACTCTTAGGGTGAAAGGACAGAGAGCCATGGCAAAGAATGTGTCCACTGTAGTCCTAAGAAAGTTTGTGCCACTCCTTCCCCCACTGCCCTCAGTGCCTTCAGTGTTTTCTTATCTTTAGAAGAAATCAAGCCTAGACTATCACTGCCTAACAATTTTCCAGCATAAGTTATTTTCATTTCTTCTCCTGCTGCTGTACGATGCAAAGCACCTGAGTACAGTGATTAATTTTAAGCATTTACGCACATTAATAAACAATTCTAGCACAGCCTTGTGGCTGTATTTCCCTATTAAACTGGCCTTCTGGCTTTTCTAGTATCCACATGTATGTTTGTGCACATGTTTGTACGTGTCTCTGTGTAAATAGTAATAACAAGCAAAAACAAAAATGTTTCCTACAGAAACTGAAACAGTGAGTTTCTATTAAGTGTATCTCACCTCACTCACTTGGGGCTGAGTCATGTGCCCCTCCTGTGTGCTGAAGTTAGATAACCATTACTGTCTATGAAATCACATAGCATTTCCACTTCAGGATAATCAAGCATTTGCTAGCATTTTCTTAAAACATTTGCTTGAAGGGTTGGCTCCCAGAAATTTAACTGTCTGTATACTGAAATATTATTTCTGATGGCAGACATGAAATTGGTTATTCGAATGGTTGAACTAGATGGAACCAACTGAAGAAAGTAGGGTGAGAACTCACATTGAAGTTTAGTAAATATGTCATATAAACATAATTTTTGTTTCGTTTCCAAGAGATCATATAGAATGTTATTCAAAAAATACTAGAATATAGCTGTAACCCTGAATAAATCAAAAGGTATGACACCATAATTAAAATGAGAAAGTCTGCTTTCATCATTAGTCTTTTGAATAAAAGAAGTGACCCTACATCTTCCTCAAAGTTAAAATTGAAAAATAACTCAGTCACCCAGAACTGGTCCACAAAACCATGGATGAAGGAGTGCCATTTGTCAGTCCTACATCATCTTTGTTCAATTTCTAGTGGTTGGGCAAAGTATACCCAGCATGAAATGTTGAAAGGCAGGCAGATGAACCTCCTCCACAGCTTTTTATTGGTCTATTCTTCCTTTCTAAAGAACAGAGCTGGAAAAAAAAAATAGCTAAAAATAAAATACATTGAACAAAGGGTCACAAGTTACAATTGTGTAAAGACCTTGAATCAGATAAGGCCAAATATCCGCTGGCAACAAAGTGAGAGAATGCAAACATGAGCAGCTTAAGGTGGCCCTCTACTTACACTTCAGAGTAAGGTCCCTGTGAACTGGGTTCTCACAAAAAAAGGGAGAGAAAGGAAGTAAACAATTATAATTTAGTGTGTAAAATGTGATAAAGGTAAAGGCAAGATTCTAGGGGTAATACTAACACCTGACACACATCTGAAGGATAAGAATAATCGGGGAGAGGTTCCTGTAAGATATGGTATCTGAAATCAGTTGTGAAAGATGATTAGGATTTCTCCTGAAGAAGAAGTCACAGTAGGTATTACACATGGAGAGAAGAGAATTTGTCCAGAGGCATGAGGACGTGAAAGAGGAGAAGCATGTGCAAAGTGCAAGCAGCTCTGCTTTGCTAAACTGCAGTGTCTAAGGGGGTGGTGAGAAGATGGCAAGATAGGGAGGAGAGTGAATGGAAGGATAACTTGCTGGAGCACTGAGCAGGAGCCACATCCTGAAACTCATTCTATGGCACTATACTATAAGCTCCACATATGTTGTGACTCTAGAGTCACAAGATCAGAGACTATGTATGTTTATTCATGGGTTCATCTCCCAATTTCTCTAACATGGTACATGGCACAAAATGGAGACTCCAGAAGCAGCAGGAATGAATCCTATGTGAAGGTATTTAAATGTTATTCTGAAGGCTAATAAAATCCATTTAAATGAGTTTCAAATAGAGAAGTGACAAGGTCAGATTTTGATTTTACATAATCTCTGGTTGCTGGGTGGAGAATAAATTAGAGGAATCAATATTGGATTTAGGGAGAGGTCTGTAAAGCTATTGCACTAATCCAGGTAAGAAAACATGGTGGCCAGGAATGGGGAATTAGGAAAGTTAGGTAAATTCAAGATATATTTAGGAAATGGAATTAACAGGACAGCATAATTGGATGAGAAAGACAATGGAAAGAAAGTGTCAAAGATGGTGCTTACAAAGTATAGGTGTTAGATGTCAATAGCGCCAATAAAGTGGTACTATTTACTGAAATAGGAAATATTGGGAAATTAGCAGATTTGCAAGGCAGAGAAAGGGTATCATCAGTAGAACTGTGGCATGGGATGCAGGTGTGGGGTCGTGGATGACAAGGAGAATAAAGACAATATTAGTTCCATTTGGGAAATTTTGAGTTTAAGTCATTTGAAGGATATTCAGGTGGCTATATATCTAGTAGCCAGTTGAATATATATGCAAGGCCCAGAATAAAAACTTGAAAATATAGATTTGGGAGCTATATATATTAATAGATAGTAGTTGAAAGTATACATCCTTTTTGGTTAGGTCCTGTAATGACCTCTCTTATGCCCATAGTCCAGTGGGCTCTGCCTAAAAAGCTAATACATCACAGCCTGAATTCCTAATGAGTATTTAATCTTCTCTCTAATGTTCACTAACTCAGTCCAGGCCCCAGCGACACAATCTAATAAATCCCTCAGGGACTGGGCAAAGGTCTCTTCATCCTGCAGTTACCACAACTTGGAGCCACAGCTCTCAATTTGTAACAGTACAAGGGTGCCCTCTAGTGTTCACCATGATACATTGCAGAGGCACATAGAGAACAGAGATGTGGATCTTTGCTTTCTACCAACATCACTGCCCTGTCACTTCTACTGCTGGGGAAATTCATTAGCAACACTCAACCCCATATTTGGGGGAACTCTGCTTCATATTCCAGCAGAGAGCGAGGACAGTCAGGCTAGCCTTACTCTCTTAAGGCAATATATTTTTTCTGTTATCAGCTAGACTATAATACCATCAGTTGAATGGAAAGACGAGGTCTTGCGGTCTGGTTTCTCAATAAGCCTTTAGGGAAAGCTACAAAATAAACTGATCAGAGTCCTATTATTTTTTTCAGAAATAATAATGCTCATGATGTGAATACAGATGTGTCTGCTAAACTAGAGAAATAGAAGAACCAATGCCATAGGACTCCTGGATTCACTAGACTCTGTATACATACTAAAACAGGATTAATCACTTTGTCCGCAAGTGCCACCCTCATCACTGGAAACTATTTGCACACTCACCAGGATGTCAGGGTGGGTGTGGAAGGGTTATCTTTTACCCTTACCCACACAGGATAGCAGGAAAGGAATTTTATAATAAAGAATTCTGGGTGGTACACTCTGTCCTTTATAGTGGTGACAAGACCACAAGGTTATCCTGTATTAAAAGAATATTCTTTTACATATACCAAATTAGGAGGACTATAGATAATTGAATTGACATTATCATGAGATAACATGCAGAAAAAGTCAGTATTGTAAGTTTGTTACTGTTTATACACATTCCCTTTACAGTATACCTTAATTATATCCTGTTTTTTCTTCCTAATAATGAGATCACAGTTTTCTGTCCACTTGATCTAACATCACTTGTGGAATAACCCTGAAAAAAGCCTACTTGAAACTTCGAAGGTAGAATTATTGGGCCATGTTTTATATATTCTGTACAATAAAGACACTCGCATGATGTGGTATGCTACGTCAATCATATTAAACTTAGGAACACTCCAGGCAAGTGAAGTTTATCCTGAGCTCGCTGATATTTATCAGGTTCTATCTACTCACAGTTCATTCCTTATGTCAATATTCTAGTTACACTAATAACTGATTTTAAGAAAGGGAGAGGATTTGTTTCATTGTCAACTTTACTTGCTGGGTTATGAGGTTTGTGAAATACCAATCCTTTCAGCCCTTAAAATAGCCATAAAGACCTGAAACATCCAGAGCATGAGGACTAGTTACCTTCAACTATGAATAATGTTGCCCAGTTTGTTAGTATACTATTTTTTATGGGTGTTGAAACATTCAATTTTGGTGATCACTAGTTTAGTCTTCCACTATAGATATAGCTATCTAACAAATGAAAATAGCATTTTCTACCCCAATTCTCTTACCTATACCTAATTCTCCTACCTAACCCTAACACCAGTTCTAATACGGTAGTGTCTTAAACTACATACTGTGAAGAAAAATGTCTCTAACTACACAGTGATGACCATCCTGTCCTCAGAAGATCCTTGATTTGGGGGACATCCACCTCAACAACTATTTCTCTAAGAATTCAGCTTGGCACTAAGTCAATCATACTTTATGAGAATTAGAGTAGTCACTGCCAAATCTTTCTCAGAAACTTCACTCAGAAGAACATATCTGAGAAAAAGCTAAGGCCAACCCAAAAGCTCAGCTTGTACTGGCCATTCATTCTAGAAGTCTACTAAATGCTTATTATGTATAAAACATTTACAGAATCCTTTGATTTTAATAGGCAATCCAAATCACCAGGTCTTGAGGCCAAATTATCTGCTTTAACAAGGCTGCCCTGACAGATTATCCAAGCTAGAAACTTTAAGGCCATTTATCTCAAACTATAATTAACCAAAATAATCTAGCAGAGAAAACAGACAGATACCTACACATGCTGATGCCAGACTGAAAGTTAGGTATACCCAGAAACAATAATGAAAAGTACAGAATAATAGGCTGTACGTCATTTAGGGAAAGGTAATTGCAGTAACTTCAAATACTGTACCTAAATAATTTTATATTTTATATTTAGTGATATTGATTAAAGTTTACAGAGACCCTTGAAGGATCAATATTAACTATGGCATCCTCCAATATTATAGCATCTAGAAAATCATATTCAGAACAAAAAAATACCTTTGGTAATTTGAAGAAACAATACACCACCCACCCACTGCATCTATATGTATCTCTAGGATTTCATAACATTAGAATTTATCTTTAACTTGCTCTGTTTCCACTGCCGTAACATCAACCTTATCATTATGTAATTATTCACTAAAAACGGCACCTTTTATCTCTGTGCTCCTTCTCAATCCATTTGAATTGTTATAATGCTGTAATTTAAATTAGTGAGCTATTTTGTTTCCAGAATCTTTGACATTTCCATCTCTGACATCAAATTTGAAGAGTACTATTGAAGGCTGTTCATAACTTCATCTACTGTATGTACATGGATAAATGGAACAAACACAATCAATTTCTAAGGAACACATCTAATGTACTACCTACAGACAACTCAAAAATTCAACCTACTTTGAATAGTTTAAAATATAAAACATTCTTTCACATGAAACACCTCTTTACAATAAACAATGATTATACTGGAAAACTGTTTTTCAGAAAAATAGAAATAGAACCTTCCTTAACTTGATAAATAGTACCTCTAAAAATATAGCTGATATTATCCTTTATATTGGAAGACTGAATGATTTGTTCATAAGAGTGAGATCCAGGCAGGGATATCTATTCTTGCCACATTTATTGAACATGGTGTTGGAGGTTTTAGCTAGCAAAATAAGGCTAATGCTGGGAAATAAAAGAAATAAAACAGTCCCTATTTGAAGATAACACAGTTGTCTACATAGAAAATGACAAGTAATTCATAACATTCTTCTAGAACTAATAAGTGAGTTCAGTAAGTTATAGAACATAAGATTGATGTATAAAAATCAATTATATTTCTATATACCATCAAAGAACAGGTGGATACCAAAGTTAAATAACATAAGGCCATTTATAATTGCTTAGAAAGTGAACTACATAGGTATAAATCTAATAGAACATGGAAAGAAATTTTATGCTAAAAACTAAACTATGTGGTGATGAAAGAAATAAAAAAAAAATCTAAATAAACAGAGAGACATAGTATGCTCATGGATTGAAAGACCTAAAAAAGAAATATGTTACTCCTATCCAAATTGATGAACATATTTAGTACAATGCTTATTAAAATCCAAGCAAAATATTTTATAGACATATTTACAATATGAATCTATAATGATAGGTAAATAGATGATAGATGACTGACAGATGATAGATGGATATAAAGATATACAAACAATAGACCTGCAAAATTCTGGCCCAGATTTTTGTAGGAATCATTGTGAATTTATATAAAAAGCCAAAGGAACTAGAATAGCTAAAAACAATTGTGAAAAAGTAGAAAGTGGGAAGAGTCCAATTTCAAGTTTAATTATATAACTGCAGTAATAAGTATTATACAGTATTGACATAGTGCTAGACACATAGATCAGTGGATCAGCACACAAAGCCCTTACATAGACACAAACATATGACCATTGATTTTTGACAAAGTTTGAAAAGCAATTCAGTGGAAGAAAGATAGCATTTTCAACATATGGGTATTAGAGCAAATGGAAATCCATAGGGTAAAAAAGTGAACCTCAACCAAAGACTCATACATCACACAAAAATTAACTCAAAATGTATTGTGCACTTATATGTAAAATGTAAAACTATGTAACTTTTAAGGGGGAAAGCATGAGAAAATATTTGTGATATAGGGCCATGCAAAAAGTTCTTAGACTTCATATGAAAAGCACAATTTATAAAAGAAAAAATTTGATGAATTAGATATTAAGAAATTTTCCCCATGAAAGGATCTGTTAAAAGAATGGAAATGAAGCTCATAGGCTAGGGGAAATAAAACATTTCCAATTCATATATTTGCATATCTAACATAAATCTAGTATCTAAACATATAAAGATCCCTTAAAACTCAGCAATAAAAAATAAACAATACATTAGAAAATAGAAAAAAGTTATAAAGAGACATTTCACAGAAGATATACAATGTTCAAAGTAAGCACATGAAAAATGTAAAATGTCATTAGTCATTAAGAAAATGCATATTAAAACAACAATGAGCTATCACTACACGCACAAATCATAACAGACGATAAAAAGCATAGTTTCAACTCCAAAAGCTTGCTAAGGATGTACAGGAATTGAATCTCTTATACATATTTGATGGAGATATAAAATGGTAAGCAACTCTGGAATAATCTGAAAATTTTTTTTTAATTTTTGGGATAGGATCAAGATAGAGCACTAGACAGAGGTATGTGTGTCTGCTCCACAGAAGGAACCAGAATAGTAAGCAAATTCTCATTTTGAACAGACTGTCTAGGAGAGAATGCTAGGGTTCACCAAGGAAGCTACAGGAAGCACCAAAACTAGGTAAGGAGAGAGTTCAGTGCTACTTGCCAACCCAGGGGCTGGCTAAGAAATGAGAGAAACTCCCAAATATGGTGAAACAACAAGAGAGAAGCCCCAGGGTTTCACTTTCTGAGAAGAGCATTTATGGCTACAAGAGAATCCCCTGATCCACACAGGTCTTGGGCCTAACACAAGGAGCTACTTGGAGATTGCATAGAGAATTTGTGCCAGAAAGAGAACTCACATAGAATCCCACAGGCTTTTGAGCCTGGAGCACCTTGGGCAGGGTGCCATTCTGAGAACCTAGATACTGGGGAACTTTGTGCATACCTGAAGCCACTATAAAGCTCCAAAGAGGGATAGAGGAACCCAGGCACTTCCACAAACCTGTGGGAATGACTCCATCCCCGTGTTGTGCCCCACAGGTGAGACTGAGATGTGTGTGTGTGCAGACAGCATTTTCCAGTTTCTTTTTTCTTTTTTAACCAAAAAAGTCTTTATTGAAAAGCTTTGAGATGGCTTACAGTTGTGAAAGGTGAAGAACCAACCTTAGAGAAATGGCAGGCACTCAGGGAGACAGGGAATTGTGTCACAGAAACAGGGACAGTCAGGAAGGTACATGAATTATGGCACTGTCCCTCTTTCTATGCACCTCAACCCACACCAGTTGCCATTAAAATTTGGCATTTCTTAAGAGCCTCTCTTTTTTTATATTGTTGGGGATTCACTGAGGGTATAAAGAACCAGGTTACAATGATTGCATTTGTTAGGTAAAGTCTGTTTTATAACTCTGTCCTACCCCCAAAAGGTATGTCACACACTGTGACCCCCCACCCCCTCCCCCCTTCCCTCTCTCTAATCTTCTCCTCCCACCCCTTCCCTTCTTCCTGTCTCTGCTGTTCCCTTCCCCCACCCACCTCCCTCCTTCCCTCTCTCTGCTCTTCCCTTCCCCCACCCCCCACCATGTACTAGGTCATTAATTGTCCTCATATCAGAATTGAGTACATAGGATTTTTGCTTCTCCATTCTTGTGATGCTTTACTAAGAATAATGTGTTCCACTTCCATCGAGGTTAATACAAAGGATGAAAAGTCTCTATCTTTTTTAATGGCTGAATAGTATTCCATGGTATACATATACCACAGCTTGTTAAACCACTCCTGGGTTGGTGGGCACTTAGGCTGTTTCCACATTTTGGTGATTGTAAATTGAGCTGTGATAAACAGTCTAGTGCACGTGTCCTTATGGTAAAAGGATTTTTTCCTTCTAGGTAGATGCCCAGTAATGAGATTGCAGGATTGAATGGGATGTCTACTTTGAGTTCTTTGAGGATTCTTCATACTTCCTTCCAAAAAGATTGTATTAGTTTGCAGTCCCACCAGCAGTGTAAAAATGTGCCCTTCTCTTCACATCCATGCCAGCATCTGCAGTTTTGAGATTTTGTGATGTTGGCCGTTCTTACTGGAGTTAGATATCTCACGGTGGTTCTGATTTTCATTTATCTAATAATTATGGGTGATGATGAGAAGAATCAACTTTGTTAAAATGTCTATACTACAAAGCAATCTACAAATTTAATGCCATCCCTATTAAAATACCATTATCATAATTTCAAGACTTGGAAAAAATAATTTCTCATTTTGTATGGAACCAGAAAAACCCCTGCATAGTTAAGGCAGTTCTTAAAAATAAAAACAAAGCTGGGGGTATCATCATACCAGACTTTAGGCTGTACAACAAGGCCACAGTGATCAAAACAGCGTGGTATTGGCACAAAAATAGAGACATAGATATTTGGAATTGAATAGAAAACCAGGTAATGAAACTAACATTCTACAACCACCTAATCTTTGATAAACCAAACAAGAACATACACTGTGGGGGAAACTCTCTATTCAATAAATGGTGCTGGAAGAACTGGATAGCCACATGTAAAAGACTGAAACTGGACCTGCACCTTTCTCTACTCACAAAAATTGATTCAAGATGGATAAAAGATCTAAATTTAAGGCATGAAATGATAAAAATCCTCAAAGAAAGCCTAGGAAATACACTTGAAGATATTGGCCTGGGAAAAGACTTTATGAAGAAAACCTCCATGGCAATTGCAACAACAAATATAAACAAATGAGACTTAATTAAACTGAAAAGCTTCTGTACAGCTAAGGAGACAACAAACAAAGCAAATAGACAACCTACACAATGGGAAAGGATGTTTGCATATTTTGAATCAGACAAAAGCTTAATAACTAGGATCTACAGAAAACTCAAATTAATCCACATGAAAAAAGGCAACAATCCCATAATGGGCAAGAGAGATGAACAGAACATTTTCTAAAGAAGACAGATGAATGGCTAACAAACATATGAAAAAATTTTCCAGTTTCTTGTCCATGTTGCCTAAGTGCCTCATTTTGTGAGTTTTGACACTGGGCAATGCCCTTCCCTCAAGCTGGGTTTGGGCTTGACACAGCTGTATTCCTCACTTGGTGGAGGGAACGCAGGAAAACTAGGCTTTCCAGCATGCATCTGGGATAGCATTCACCATCTTGCAGCCAACTGCTATAGGACTAAGTCTTAAGCAAACTGCACTCCCTACAATTTCCTCCCAATGCAGTCTGCCTGGTAAGGGCCCTGCCTTCTCTCGTTACAGGCCTATGGTGTTATTTGGGGTGTATAAAGCTGGGCTGTGCCCAATCCTTGGGATAAATTTTGGCTGACACAGCTCCTCCCAGCTGAGGACTGGAAGGGAAACCAAAGCTCTCCTACCTACTCCTGACAAATTCCCACTTCCCTAACACAAGCTGCAGTGAGATCAAGATGTGAGCAGAAGGCAGTCCACCCAAAAAGCCACCCATATTGTTTTGCCTAGAGGAGGCCTCACCCTCTCTGGTCTATAATGTCATTTGGGAGTTCAAAGCTGGCCAGCCCAGGGAGGGACATGGATATGGAGAATTATTCTCGAACAACTCAGTGCTGTGAACATAGATACCTCTTCTGTCAAGCATGAGTTTTGGTTCAGGTAAGCTATGGGACAACTAGTTCTAGGTTTGTAGTAGGAGATACACAGTAGTACTCTCCTTACAGTGCCTGAGTTATGCACAGAAGGTATGACTCATTTCCCTTCCTTCATTGAAAGGTAGTGTTTTTGCAACTGTCCTAATATGGGAAACTCAGTCCCTGTGTCTCCACGTCACTGGATCCACAGCCCATTCCCTAAGCACACATTCAGGCTTTAGTAGCTAAGAGGAACCAGTGCATAATGGAGAACTTGTGGGTCTCCCAGAGCTTGGCATTAAGGGTGAGCTTCTTTAAGCTGAAAGGATAGTGTATCATGCCAGAGGGCCCCACAGAACAAAGGAGAGAAAGCCACTAGCTCCCCACCATTAGAGAATAAGAGTTCTCCGTATCCATGTCCCTCCCTGGGCTGGCCAGCTTTAAATTCCCAAATGACATCATAGACTAGAGAGAGTGGGGCCTCTTCTAGTGTATCATACCAGTGGGCCCCACAGAACAATGGGGACCAGGCCACTAGCTCTCCACCATTTGAGGCCTAATTTTGCTCCTCACCTCCACTACCAAGGCAGCCATGGCTATTTTCACATATAAATAGGGAGGTTTTACCTGGCAAACTTAAGCAAAAGCACTTGGGAATATCTGCCCCACCTCTGACAGAGCAGCTGCCACATCTGGTATTTCATAGAGTTTTGGGGTATTCTCTACAAAGTCACAGCAAGTTCTTCCATGATCCCAAAAGACTAAAATTGCCATCTCTGCTGAGGAAATAGAGGATTTGCAGTCCTCCCCTAAGCTGCCTATATCTGCTGGGTGGAGCCTACCCACCCTAGAGACAAGTACCTAGTACAACCACACCTCTACTGCTTGAATATTCCAGCGATATTCCACAGCCAATCTGGTAGTCCTGCTTGCAGTGGGGTGTCCTGCCTCTACTATCCCTACTGCACCTGGGTCAGGGTAGGAGCTGAGAATCTGGATGCTTTTGTGCCCATGAAATAATTGTCACCACCAAGAGAGGGAGATATGAGTGATACATGCATTCCACAGCTGTCTACCTCTGCTAATCTCATCAAGAGGGCCCTGCCTCTCCTGTCAAAAGCTCACAGTGCATCTACCTTCTCCTGCCAGAATATTCTTCCACAGAAGAATATCACTTCACCCATCATGATCACAACCAGTGTCTGAAGTCAGGGAGGCTTCAGGGAAAGATTCCCCACCCAGTCTCAAGCTGGTCTCCCTGGAATCAAGCATACCAACCAGGGGCCTGAGATCTAGGTACTACTTAACGTAGTCTGTCACTACTTGGACCTGAATACTTTCACAGGAGTCTGAAATTCAACTGACTCAAATTATTTGTCAATAATATCACAGTGAGTGCCTACCTGCATGAGCCAAAAGGCAGTGTACCTCTCCCTCTCTACCCTGAAAAGCAGAGCTCCAAGCAGAGGAGAACAGGAGAACTGTAAACCTATGTTTTGAAATGATGGAACTGTTTCAAGATGAGAAGGAACTGGAATAAGAACTCTGGCAATATAAAAAAACAGACTGGCTTAACACCCCCAAAGGATCACACTGCCATTGGGGGAGAAGAGCTGGGGAGGAATAGCTTTCAGGGTCCTAGCATGATGGCTAGCTCTGACTCTGCCTGCTGGGCTCAGGCAACCACCTTTGCTACAAGTAGGACAGATCCCCCCAAACTCCTTGCAGAACACTTTACACCCTCAGAGAACTGTTGGCAGGCTATAGGCTTGTCTCACACAGAGCCTCCAAGGCTTCCAACTATGTGGGGGAATGAATGCTATTGAAGCAACCACACACAAATTACAGTGAAGTACACCAGGAATACAGACAGACAGACACATAGACAGACAGACACACAGACACACCGACAAAAACAGAAAGACAGACAGAAAGACACAGACAAAGAGAAAGACACACAGAAATAAAGACAGACATACAGAGAGACAGAAAGACAGAGGGAAGACAGACAGACACATAGAAAGACAGACTGCCTTTCTGTCTTTCTGTCTGTTTCCATCTTTCTGTCTCTCTGTCTGTCTTTCTGTGTTTATGTTTGTTTTTATGTCTGTCTGTCTTTTTGTCTGTCTGTCTGTCTTTTTGTCTGTCTGTGTCTCTGTCTTTCTGCCTGTCTCTCTTTCATCTGTCTCAGAGAGATGATGGGGGATCTTGTCCTACAGACAAAAACAGAAAGTCAGACACACAAACAGAAAGACAGACCAACAAAAACAGGAAGACAGAAAGACACATAGACAGACAGAAAGGCACACAGACAGAAAGACAGACAGAATGACAAACAGAAACACAGAGAGAAAAACAACCACACAGGCAGAAAGACAGACAGAAAGAAAGATAGAAAGACAGACAAAGACAGACTAAAAGACAGAAAGAAAGACAGACACACAGAAATGCAGAAAAAATGACAGAAAGACAGAAAGAAAGACAGAAAACCAGAAAGACAGTCAAAGACAGACAGACTGAAAGACAAAAAGACATACAGATGGAAAGACAAACAGAAAGAAACACAGAAAGACAGTAAGAAGGAATGGAAAGGAAAGGAAAGGAAAGGAAAGGAAAGGAAAGGAAAGGAAAGGAAAGGAAAGGAAAGGAAAGGAAAGGAAAGGAAAGGAAAGGAAAGAAAGAGAAAGACAGACAGAAAGACTGGCTCAGAGCCCGTAGTACAGTCATTACAGCCCCAGTCACATGCACCATAGTGTTGGGTTCAAACCCAGCCTTGGCCAGCTACAGAACAATGACAACTGCAAAAAATAATAGCAGGGCATTGTTGTGGGTGCCTTTACTCTAAGCTATTTGCAAAGATGAAGCAAGAGAACTGCTTAAGCCCAAGAGTTTGGGATTGCTGTGAGCTGTGATGCCATGGCATTCTACTGAGGGCAACATAGTGAGACTCTATGTCAAAAAGAAGAAAGACAGAAAGACAAAAAGAAAGAAGGAAAGGAAGGAAGGAAAGGAAGGAAGGAAGGAAGGAAAAGGAAAGAAAAAAGGAAAGAAAGAAAGACACACAGACAGAGAAAGACAGAAAGAGAGACAGACAAAAAGAAAGAAACAGACAGGCAAAGACGGACAGACAGAAGGAAAGACAGACAAAAAGAAGGACACACAGAAAGAAATACAGACAGACAGAAAGACAGACAAAAAAATAAAGACAGAAGATAAAGACAGAAAAACAGACAGATGGAAAGGCAGAAAGACAGAAAAATAAAAACAGAGAAAGACAGAAAGAAAGACAGGAAGGAAGGAAGGAAGAAAGGAAGGAAGGAAGGAAGAAAGGAAGGAAGGAAGGAAGGTCAGACAGAAAAAGAAAGAAAGTCAAAGGAAGGAAGGAAGGAAGGAAGGAAGGAAGGAAGGAAGGAAGGAAGGAAGGAAGGGAGGGAGGGAGGCGGGAGGGAAAGAGAGACAGAAAGATGGAAGGGAGGGAGAGAGAGAAAGAAAGAGATTAAGAAAGAGAGAATGAAAGAAAGAGAGAAAAAAGACAGAAAGGGAAAGGAAAGGAAGGAAAGAAGGAAGGAAGGGAGGGAGGGAGGGAGGAAGGGAGGGAGGGAGGGAGGGAAGGAAGGAAGAAAGAAAGGCAGGCAAGCAGCCTCCTTCTCCATGGAGATCCCACTGTGACCCTGGGCATTCTCTTGCCTGGCATAAAAGTTGACCAGATATTTTCCCTGCCATTCTGAACTTCCAGTCCACTGTTCCTTCCTTGCCTGATGGTCTGGAAGGCTACCCCATGCAGAGCCGAGTATGTCTGGTGGTTCCTCACTGGCTCTGGACATCGCAATGGCCAAGACACAGCTGTGGTGAAACTGTGACTCAAGTAGAAGTGGGGAGATGCAGGGGGAGGGGGACTGGCCCAGCGCTTCAAAAGTGCATAGCAGTGGTGAGACTGTGGCAGAAGCATGGGCAGAGGTGCAACGGTAGCTGCAGCATGGGGACCTGTGCGGCAGCACTTGCAACACAGCTGCAGTGGTAGTGATGCACTCCCACTGGGTTCAAATTTTGGAGACACACCTTCACAATTCTGTGGACCACCAGAGGGAGCCAGATCTCATCTGGCAGGGATGCCAGAGGAGAAGAGTGTCTGGGGCAGAGGCATGGACTCTGAGGGAGAGAGACACGCACTGCGATGGTAACTCCCAGCTCTGAACAGACTTGGGTGGAACATTCCTCAGTTTCCAATGACTACCAGAGGGAGTCAGGCATGAGTTCTTCCTGCCTGCTGGTGGCAGAGTCTGCTGGCCCAGCAAGGAGGCATTGAATCCCTTTGATTTGGTCAGGTGCAAATCCCTGGTGCATTTGCTCATTGGAGGGAAATGGACCACATCCCCATGGGGTTACCAGTGACTGGGTGTGGCTGAGGTGTAAGGTGGGGAAGGAGGTGCCAACCCCCTTGGAATAACTCTTCTTCTGGGCAGGCCTTCCTGACTTCATTGAGCACTGGAGGGAGTCACAAATGAGCTGTCTGATTGCTGGAGACATTTCAAACTCTCCCACCTGAATAGTGATTGTGCTGCCTTGGACAATTGGTTTTGAACTCTTGATATGGGATGACCACCCAGGGACCCTCCAAGGTTGAGCCCTGGTTGTGTTGTAGTGGGAAGAACTGATTCTCCTTCCAGTTGTTGCTGGTGGCAGTCAGGGTGTCTTAATTGCTTATATCGCTCCCCAGCTGAGATTTCAGCCTGAAGCTGCCGATTCACTGGGATTGGATAGAGGATGGCTGAATACAAGACAGAGTCACCTAGCTCCATCACACCAATCAGGTCCTCAAAGTCTCTGGCTGTAGAACTGAAAGGGACTTTTGTAAAGCTGTAGGGGAAAAGCCACAGTCAACAGTACCAGCTCTTGGATAAAGAGCTGGTTAACTACAACTCCTGGAGTCCTCAATCCTGTCTCACCCTCCCAGCTTCACTAGCCAAACCATGAAAAATAATCATGGGTGGATCCAGCAGAAAAACTCTGGCAACAAGAATAATCAGAATAGATCAACTCCCCCAAGGAACAATAAAGGAGACACAATAGAAGATGCCATTTATAAAAAAATGCTGAAATGTCAGAAATAGAATTCAGAATATGGATGGCAAATAAGGTTAATAGAATGGAAGTAAAGTTGGAAGTAAAAATTCAAGAAGTAGTCAAAAGTTGTCTCAAGAAATCAATGAGTGGTGGTCACTGGGCAGCTGAGTCCAGGCGCAGGGAGCGCGAGCAGCGCAGGCGGCGTCAGTGGAAGTGCCCAGTGCCTGTGTTTTGGAAGCTTGGCGCAGCACAATAGCCTCCAGCGGTGGTGCCAATGGTGGAGGCGTTTGGGCGATGCTGCAGGTCTCCCGGTGCCCCGGCCTCTTCCTAAGAGGACTAGAGGAAACAAGACGGCTCACTGAAGCCAGCTTTCCACAGAGGCTCCCGTCCAGAAGGAGAGTTAAAGGGCAAAAATTTAGCAATTAACCTGGTGGATTTGAGCTGCACTAAGAGAGAAGGTTGAAGAACTCACGTCAACCCCACTGAGGCGAGCTGTGACCACAAAGATACAAACAAAAGATACGAAATCCATCACCAAGTGGATGGGAGTCCCCTCCTCCATGAGAATGGCTTGGAGTGCCCCACAAACAATCGGGCAGAGTTCAAAGGTCCTCCCCCTACACTCCATGGGAGAGACCATCTAAAAACTGGACCTACCTCCCCTACTAGGGTGCCATGGCATTCTCCTGCCAGGCATAAGACTGTGTGGAACTGTGTGTATTCTCTGCCTGCAACTCTAGGATCCCAGCACTCCCCTCCACTCACACTGAGGTCTGGAGGCCAGTCCCCCAGGAGTTCAGAGTCTTGGGTGATTTCTCGAGGGGGCGTGGATGGTGCCTGGACTGCAGCTGGTCAGCGCTGGCTTTGGGGCATGGGAGCGAGGAGAGGACAGTCGGCTGAGAGGGAACTGCTCCGGAGCGGCGGTTCCCTGAGGCACAGTGCGTCAGCCGTCTTTTGGCGACAATACAGCCAGGCATAAAACTGTGTAAAACTATATATTCTCTACCCGCAACCCTAGGCTCTCAGCACTCCCCTCTGCTCTCACTCCGAGGTCTGGAGGCCTGTCCCCCAGGAGTCCAGACATTTGGGTGATATCTCAGGGGGTGTGGACAGTGCCTGGGCTGTAGCTGGTAAGTGCTGCCTCTGGGGCACAGGAGCGAGGAGAGGACAGTCAACTGAGAGAGAACTGCACCAGAGAGCTGGTTCTCTGAGGGGTGGTGCCGCAGCCATCTTTTGGCGACAACATGGCCAGGCATAAAACTGTGTGAAACTGTGTGTATTCTCTGCCTGCAACCCCGGGCTCCCAGGGCTGCCCTCTGCTCTGCTCTCACTCTGAAATCTGGAGGCCTGACCCCAGGAGTCCACACTCTTGGGCGTTTACTCAAGGGGTGTGGACAGTGCCAGAGCTGCAGCCGGTCGGTGCAGACTGTGGGGCACAGGAGCCAGGAGAGGATGGTTGGCTGTGAAGGAGCCACACCAGAGCAGCGATTCCCTGAGGAATAAAACAGCAGCCCTCTTTTGGCAGCAATATGGCTCAGTATCAGATATTCTGAAGCCACACCCCCTGTCTTTCTGGGCAACCAGAGACTGTGAGTAAAGGATTTGCCTGAGGCAACACCCACTTGCAAACCGAGGAAACTCCTAGGACGGGGCTGACCCAAAGGTCCGCTTTACTAAGCCTAAGATGCACCTGGCCCTCAGGATCATCAGCCTATAGACAAAGAAAGGCAGCAGGACAGAACTGACAGCTAACCAAATACAAGAGCAAAGACAAGCTGATTTGGAACTCAATTCAGCTTCTCTTCTGCAGGGGAACTTCAAAGTTGTTCTGTTCTGTCCTGTCAGTAACATTAATCAGGAGCGAGAATGGACCTGAGTGAAAGGGCCCCAAACTTCATCAAGCGCCTGAGGTTCTCAGGCCTCACCTCCTCCTGCTAGAGAGAGGCAGAGCGCAGAGGCCTGTCAGACTTCCTTGTGATTCAGGCAGGTGCAAACTCATGGAGTATTGGTTCACTACAGGCAACTGGGTCAGCCAAGTGCAGTGCTAGCAGTGACTGGGTGTGACAGTGGTGCAAGGTGGGGAAGGAGGCATCAACCTTCCCAGACTGATCTATTGGCTGGGTGGTTTCTCCTGACTCCACGTAGCACTGGAGCAAGCCACATCAGAATAGTCACCACACCCCTGTGATTCAGTTCCCAGAGACCTCTTAAACTCTCTCACCTGAGACAGGTGCAGACTGAGACAATTGATTTGGACCTTTTGAACTAAGCCAATCGCCTAAGGACAAATCAGGTGGTGCCCTGGGTGCGCGGTTGTAGGAAGGTTTGATTTTCCTTTTCCAATTGTTGCCTGTGGTGGGCGGGGTGACTTAAGTGCTGATATTTCTCCACAGATGAGACTTCAATCCAGAGTATCTGTTTCACTACGGTCGAAAAGAAATCAGCTGAAAACAAGAACCACTTAGCCCCACCACACCAGACAGGGCTCCAGTTTCTCAGGCCACAACACTGTACAGGCCCTTGATAAAGCCCCAAGGGAAAAATCAAAGGAAGTAAAATAACCATGGGGCGGAATCAGCGGAAAAACTCTGGTAACATGAATAACCAGAATAGATCAAACTCCCCCCCCCCCAAGAAAAGATACGGCAGATGTACATGAAGATCACATTCATAAACAACTGGCTGAGATGTCAGAAATTGAATTCAGAATTTGGATTGCAGACAAGATTAATAAAATGGAATTAGGAATTCGAGGAGAAATTCAAAAGTTCTCTCAAGAATTTAATGAATTTAAAGACAAAACCACCAAAGACTTAGACACACTGAAGCAAGAGTTTGCAGCCCTCAAAGATATGAAAAATACAGTAGAAT
>CAUYPK010023789.1:0-12883 GCA_963574355.1 Loris lydekkerianus
CAAAAAAAAAAAAAAAAAAAAAAAAAAAAAAAAACAATTGTAACCCGAGACACAAACTGCTTCAAGGGTGGGCAAGGAAAGGCTTAATGGAAGTGAGCCAACCTAGCCCGGGTGGCAAACGAGCATTTAGCCCTTCCGTCCACACCCGGAAATCCGGTTTTTTAGCGGGAGACAATTTATTTTTTTTTTTTTTTTTTTTTTTTTTTTTTTTGAGACAGAGTCTCACGTTGTTGCCCTTGATAGATAGAGTGCTGTGGCGTCATAGGTCACAGCAACCTTCAGCTCTTGGGATCAAGTGATTCTCTTGCCTCAGCCTCCCAAGTAGTTGGAACTACAGGTGCCCACCACAACACATAGCTATTTTTAGAGACAGGGTCTCACTCTGGCTCAGGCTGGCCTCGAACCTGTGAGCTCAGAGCAATCCATGTGCCTCAGCCTCACAGAGTGCTGGCATAAGCCAGCTTACCCAGTCCTATTTTTTTTTGAGACAAGAGACAGAGTCTAACTTTGTCATCCTGGGTAGAGTGCCACCGCATCATAACTCACAGCAACCTCAAACTCTTGGGCTGGAGTAATCAATCCTCTTGCCTCAGCTTCCCAAGTAGCTGGGACTACAGGTGTGCACTATTATACCCAGCTAGTTTTTTCTCTATTTTTTAACTTTTAAATTAAATTTAATTTTTTAAAGACAGAGTCTCACTATCTTTCCCTAGGTAGAGTGCCTTGGTGTCATAGCTCACAGCAATCTCAAACTCTTGGGTTCAAGCAATTCTCTTGTCTCAGCCTTGTGAGTAGCTGGGACAACAGGCACCTGCCACAACATCCAGCTAGTTTTTTTTTTTTATTATTTGTAGTAGAGATGGAGTCTCCCTCTTACTCATGCTGGTCTTGAATTCCTGAGCTCAGCAATCCATCTTCCTCAGCCTCCTGGAGTGTTAGGATTCGCCTGACCGAGACTGTCTTGATTGTTTCATAATTTCTCTGAAGCTGGCTATAGTGGTATACAATAAAATTTGTTGAGTTGAATTATGGTTAGTAAGTCAATCACTACATGTACTTTTCATTACCTTTATTTGTCCATGTCCAGATAAACTTTAGATTGAGCATGACAAAGTAAAACAGTCAGTGTTTTGAAAATGCAAGGTATAACAGGCAATGATTTTTCTCAATACTAGTAAGATGCTTTATGTGCTAAACTAACTAGTTGCTTTCAAAATTGGCAAGTAAAGATCCTACTCATTTTTGTAGAGGAAGGGAAAGTAATAAATATTTACTGAGCACCACGTGCCATATATACCTTACATGCATTAACGTGTTCAATCCTTTCAATATCTCTTTAAGGTAGTTCTTTTTCTGCTTTTCACAGATGAAAAAGCAAAGGTTCACAGATATTAAATAGCTTGCTAGAGTTTGCATAGCGAGTGGCTGAACAGGATCACATGGGTATGGCTTACTGTCCTGTTATTCTGCTTTTACTGACCTGATACCCAATACCTCCATGGTTCCCTCATATACTATTCTCTACTGATTGGTCAAATCAGCCCACTGTACCTCCTAAACATTCTCCACTCTATTCCTCACCCCCAGCCCAAATAGTAGGAGAGGGGGCACCCAGATTTTCAACTGCCTAATTCTCCAGCATTCAAATTAGTTTTGGACCTTTAAAAGATAATTCTGTAATCCCAATGGAAATTTGGAAGAAAGGATTACAGAATTGCCCATTAGAAACAGAATTAATGCTCTGTCCTATATCAATACACTATTTCGCTTCTCTTTATCTTTATTATGTCAATAGTATATTGACATATTGCTAATATTAGCATATATTAGCATATTAGCAATATGTCAGTACTCTATTGCACTTACTAATATTCACCTTGCACTTGCTAATTGCCCGTTGCCCATTAGAAACAGAATTAATGCTTTGTCCTATATCAATACACTATTGCACTTGCTAATATATCAATACACTATTGCACTTGCTAATATGTGATGGAGGTATCTGAGTAGCTGAACATCTTTTAGTTCTCATAACATTGTCTTATATGGACTAGATTCTATCTGAGGCACGAAGTACACCTACGGTTCTCCTTCTCATTGTTTAGCACACCATACATAATATTTAAAGCATGTATTTAAATTAAGTGGTTGATTTCCTGCAATTTTGTCATCCAGAATCATGACCTTTTTTAGGAAGTATATGAGACAGTAAATCTGACACTGAAATAAGAGGGTGGTATTTAGAGAGAATAAGTCTACATTCTATGTTATTTACTATTTCTGCTACCTTTTTTTTTTTTTTTTTTGAGTCAGAATCTTACTATGTCACCCTTGGCAGAGTGCCATGGTGTCACAGCTCACAGCAACCTCAAACTCTTGGGCTTAAGTCCCAAATAGCTGGGACTACAGGCGCCCACCACAATGCCCAGCTATTTTTCTGTTGCAGTTGTTTAGCTGGTCCTGGGCCGGGTTCGAACCTGCTACCCTCGGTGTATGTGGCTGGTGCCATAACCACTGTGCTATGGGTGCTGAGCCTCTGCTACCATTTTAACAACAATAGGTATACATGTCACTACAATAAACATTACAGATGGGGGAATCTTACTTTCAGACAACAGTAGTTGGAAATAAGATGTATTCCACATGTAATTCCTACAAAAAATAGTTTTGAAAAGTTTCAAAAGTTAAGTATGTATCTCTTTATTCCCTCCTATTAGAGCGATTTGCTGAAAGAAAGTATGCACTCGTATCTCTTTCATAAGGGAGACTCTTGAGAAATGAGAGTGGTGAAGTCCCAGGGAACTTAGGTTATCTCATTGCTCTACATTGTTCTCTTGTGTGTGGGTGCCTGGGGACAGAAAGGTGACCGCGTCACTGAGGTGTTCCCAGGGACTTTCTGCTGCCTTAAACTTGTGATTTGTTTGGAAAAGTACCCCAAAAAGCAATATGATGGATTCCAAATAATTGGTATAATTGTTCATGGGGAGAATGATATCTTAATTCATTTACAATAAAGCAACTATTTCTGATTCACTTTACTTTTGAAAAAAAATGTTGTAGACTCATCCCTGTGACTTCATGACTTCCTTTTTTCCTATGACAATTCAGATTCTCTGTCCTTCATTTTGAGACCAACCCAGCTTGAATCTCTTCAAGGAAGTATATAGTAAATGAGAGAAACCGAGAAGTCACGATTAGAGAAATGAAACCCATTTCTTATAAACTGAGAACAGGTTTCTGAAAACCTTGTGAAGGACTTGACTCACGTTGCCACAGGGTGGTTTCTCCAAGTAAATGCCCAAGTGAAAGAACTAGTCTGTAGTCACAGCTGCCCCAGTAAGTTGTCTGATAAGTTGCCTTTTGTACACGATCAACCGAATACATGGTTATGTGGTTCTGGATGTGACTCAAGAGTCTCAGAGAGACTAAGGGCCACAGCTATGCCCTGTACTTCCTCTTTGTTTCCCAAAGTGGAGTCTCATAACTTTATCATCTCATAATCTCATTTGATAAACATAAAAAAACTTATCTGGGGTGGGGTGTGGTGGCTCACTCCTATAATCCCAGTACTCTAGGAGGCCGAGGCAGGTATATTGCCTGAGCTCATAGGTTGGAGACCAGCCTGAGCCAGAGTGAGACCCCACCTCTAATAATAGCCAGGCATTGTGGCAGGCACCTGTAGGCCTGGCTACTTGGGAGGAGGTTGATGTAAGAGAATCACTTGAGCCCAAAGGTTAGAGGTTGCTGTGAGCTAAGATGCCACAGCACTCTACCAAGGGTGACAAAGTGAGACTCCGTCTCAAAAAAAAAAAAACAAAAAAACAAAAAAACCTCATTTGGCCCCAAAATCTGAGATAGCCCCTTGGGAATGGAAAGCTGTCTGTCCTGTCTCACACCTTCAGTTGAGAATTATAACTTTTATAAAGTTTCTCTGACCAAGAAGATTTAGCTAAACCATATTTTTTAAAGTATGCATTATTCCACACAAAACAAAAGTTTTCTTTCCAAATCTTGAAAGTATGATGATGGTATTTTTATTTATTTCTTTATTTCTTTCTTTCTTTCTTTATTTATTTTTTAGAGATAGAGTCTCACTTTGTTGCCCTTGGTAGAGTGCTATGGCGTCACAGCTCACAGCAACCTCTTGGGCTTAGGCAATTTTCTTACCTCAGCCTCACGAGTAGCTGGGACCACAGGTGCCCGCCACAACGCCAGGGTATTTTTTGTTGCAGTTTGGCCGGGGCTGGGTTTGACCCCATCGCCTTCAGTATATGAGGCCAGCTCCCTACTCCCTGAGCCACAGGCGCCGCCCTGATGATAGTATTTTAATGGGGATTGCATTAAATCTGTAGATTACATTGGATAGTATAGACATTTTCACAATGTTGACTCTTCCCAGCCATGAGCATGGTATGTTTTTCCATTTGTTAATATCTTCTGCTATTTCTTTTCTTAGGTTTTCATAATTTTCTTTATAGAGGTCCTTCACCTCTTTTATTATGTATATCCCTAGGTATTTCATTTTTTTGAAGTTACTGTGAAGGGAATATGTCCTTAATTAGTTTCTCATCGTGGCTGTTTTTGGCCTATACAAAGGCTACTGATTTGTGGACATTGATTTTATATCCTGAGACATTGCTGTATGTTTTTGATCACTTCCAGGAGTCTTGTGGTTGAGTCTTTGGGGTTATCTAAGTATAAGATCGTATCATTGGCAAAAAGCAGGAGACGTCCTCTTGCTCTGCCCCCATTTGGATGCCCTTTATTTCCTTCTCTTGTCTAATTGTATTGGATAGAAAGAACTTATAGCACTAAGCTGAATAGTAGTGGTGATAGAAGACAGCCTTGTCTCATTCCAGTTCTAAGTGGAAAAGCTTTCAGTTTTATTTCATTAAGTATAATGAATGTTAGCTGTGGGTTTGTCATAGATGGCTTCGATCAGATTAGGAAATGTGCCACCTGGGCGGCACCTGTGGTTTAGTGAGTAGGGCACCAGCCCCATATACCGAGGGTGGCGGATTCGAACGCGTCCCGGTTAAACTGCAACAAAAATATAAGCTACTCAGGAGGCTGAGGCAAGAGAATCATCTAAGCCCGAGAGTTGGAGGTTGCTGTGAGCTGTGACGCCACAGCACTCTACCAAGGGTGACAAAGTGAAACCCTGTCTCTAAAAAAAAAATGAAGAAAAAGAAATGTGCCACCTATGCCTATACTCTTAACTGTTCTAATTAGAAAAGAATGCTGAATTTTATTGAATGCTCTTTCTGCATCTATTGAGAGGATCATATGGTCTTTGCTTTTGCTTCTGTTTATATGGTGAATTACATTTATGGACCTGTGTATGTTAAACAAGCCTTGCATGCGTGGGATAAAACCTACTTGATTGTGACAAATGAATTTTTTTTTTTTGCGGTTTTTGGCCTGGGCTGGATTTGAACTCTCCACCTCCGGACTATGAGGCCAGCGCCCTACTCCTTTGAGCTATAGGTGCTGCCAGTTTTTTTTTGAAACAGAGTCTCATTATGTCATCCTCAGTAGAATGCTGTACTGTCACAGCTCACGGCAACCTCAAACTCTTGGGCTTAGGCGATTCTCTTGTCTCAGGCTCCCAAGCAGCTAGGACTATAAGTGCCTGCCACAATACCCGGCTATTTTTTGGTTGTAGTTGTCATTGTTGTTTAGCAGGCCTGGGCTGGGGTTGAGTTAGAACCCACCATTCCTGGTGTATGTGGCTGGTGCCCTAACCACTGGGCTATGGGTACCAAGTCATGATGAATGATTTTTTTGATGTGTAGCTGTAATCTATTGGCTAGGATTTTTTTGAGAACTTTTGCATCTATATTCACTAGTGAAATTTGTCTGAAATTCTCCTTTTTGATTGGGTCTTTTCCTAGTTTTGATATCAGGGTGATGTTTGCTTCATAAAACATGTTGGGAAGATTGCAGCTCAATTTATATTCACCAAAATGTGGAACCAGCCTAAATGCCCACTAACCCAGAAATGGATTAACAAGCTGTGGTATATGTATACCATGGAATACTATGCAGCCACTAAAAAAGCTATAGACTTTACACCTTTTGTGTTAACCTGGATGGAGGAGGAACACATTCTTCTTAGTAAAGCATCCATCACAAGCATGAAGAAGCAAGAATCCAATGTACTCAATTCTAATATGAAGGCAATAGATGAGCTAATATAAGGAGAGGGGAGGGGAAAGAGCAAGTGAGGAGATGGGAGGAGGGAGGAGGATGGGGAGTCACAGTATATGACACACCTCTTGGGAGCAGGAAACAATTATAAGAGGGATTTTATCTAACAAATGCGATCAGTGTAACCTAATTCTTTGTACTCTCAACAAATCTCAAACAATAAAAATGTATGCATTATTAAAATAATAAGGAATGTCTTTGCCCTCCAAATATGAAACTAGATTTTCCTATTAAATAAATTACAAAAGTGTAAGTCACAATGCTCTCTGGATTCTGAAAACTCTATCTTCCTTAATTTTTTCCTGATTCCCACCCCCCCTGAAAAATTACTTCTCTACCCTTATTCAATTAAACTTATGCTTCTAATTGTTTAGGAAGTTGTATTATTAAAATAATTTAAGTTCTGGTTCAGCACCCCTAGTTTAGTGGTTAGGGCACTGGCCACTCAGGCTGGTGGGTTCGAACCCGGCCAGGGACTGCTAAACAACAATAACAATAACAACAGCAAAAAAAAATAAAAATGGCCAGGCATGTGGCAGGCGCCTATAGTCCCAGCTGCTGGGAGGCTGAAGCAAGAGAATTGTCAAGAATTTGAGGTTGCTGTGACCTGTGACACCAAAGCACTCTATTAAGGGCGACATAAGGAGACTCTTGTCTCAAAAATAAAAGTAAAGTTTTTAGTCTCATAGTTTTGTATTCATATTCATACTCTAATCTTTCCAAGATAAAAATGGCGAAAGCCCTCTTTAAGTAACCTGTTTCACCCCTAACACCTGTTTTCATTACTCAAATACATCTTTCGAATCCGATCAAGTCATGGGCTTTAAAAAATATTTGATTGTGGCCAGGCACAGGGCTCACATCTATAATCCTAGCAGTCTGGGAGGCCACAGTGGGAATACTGCTTAAGCTCAGGGGTTTATGACCAGCCTGAGCAAAAGCAAGATCTCATCCTTCTTCTTCTTCTTCTTTTTTTTTTTTTGTACAGACAGAGTCTCACTTTGTCGCCCGTGGTAGAGTGCTGTGGCATCACAGCTCACAGCAACCTCCAATTCCTGGGCCCAGGCGATTCTCTTGCCTCAGCCTCTCGAGTAGCTGAGACTACAGGTGCCCACCATAATACCCAGCTTTTTTTTTTTTTTCTGGTGAGACAGAACCTCAAGCTGTCACCCAGTGCGGTGGCATTACAGCTCACAGCAACCTCCAACTCCTGGGATCAAGTGATTCTCCTGCCTCTACCTCCCAAGTAGCTGGGATTACAGGCACCCGCCACAACACCCGGCTATATTTTGATTGCAGCCATTGTTGTTGTTTGGAGGGCCGGGCTGGATTCGAACCCGCCAGCTCAGGTGTATGTGGCTGGCGCCTTAGCTGCTTGAGCCACAGACACTGGGCCCTGGCTATTTTATATGTTGCACTTCCGCCAGGGCCGGCTTTTAACTTCCCATTCTCAGTATGTGGGGCCCGCGCCCTACGCACTGAGCCACAGGCGTTGCCCACAATATCCCATCTTTACTAAAAATAGAAAAACTAGCGGGGTGGGCATTGTGGCATGCACCTGTAGTCCCAGCTACTTAGGAGGCTGAGGCAAGAGGATTGCTTGTGTCTGTCAGTTTAAATTTACTGTCAGCTATGACACCATTGCACTCTAGGCTGGGGCAATGGAGTGAGACTCTGTCTCCAAAAAATAAATAAGTATAAATAAATAAATAAATAAAAATATCTGATTGTATATAATTTCTGATGCCAAAAGAATTACACATGATTTACAGTAAAAAATGTGAGGTCCACAGAAAATTCAAAATTCAAAAAACAAATACGGTGGAAACTTAAAAAAAAAAACCTTCAGAATATAAATCTTTTTTTTTTTTTTTTTTGTTTTTTTTGAGTGAGAGTCTCACTTTATTGTCCTCGGTAGAGTGCCATGGCGTCACAGATCACAGCTCCAACTCTTGGGTTTAGGCGATTCTCTTGCCTCAGCCTCCAGAGTAGCTGGGACTACAGGAGAATATAAATCGTAAAAATTTTAAAATGTAATGTGTAATAGACCAAGATATGTTTTTATTTTTTAAAGAAATGTATTTATTTTTCGATGCACAGTTTTACTATGTTGCCCTCGCTAGAGTGCTTTGCCATCACAGCTCACAGCAACCTCCAACTCCTGGGCCCAGGCGATTCTCTTGCCTCAGCCTCTCGAGTAGCTGGGACTACAGGCACCTGCCACAATGCCCGGCTAGTTTTTTGTTACAGTTGTCATTCATTGTTGTTCAGCTGGCCTACCTGGGTTTGAACCCACCAGTCTGTGTTTATGTGGCTGGCACCATAACCACTGTGCTACAGACACTAAGCCTATGTTTTCATTTTTTTTATCATGGTAAAATTTATATGTAGTAAAATACATAGCTCTTAAGTATACAATTTAATGTTTTGATAACTTTGTATTATATATACAGGTACTATGACCCCAATAAAGATATAGAACATTTCTGTCATTCTAGAAAGTTCCTTAATCCTCCCTTCCAATCAATCTTCATCCCTGTTGGGCAATCATTGTTCAAATTTCTTTCTTTTCTTTTTTTTTTTTTTTTTATAGACAGGGTCTCACTTTGTCCCCCTCAGTAGAGTGCCGGGGCATCGCAGCTCACAGCCACCTCCAGCTCTTGGGCTTAGGTGATTCTCTTGCCTCAGCCTCCTGAGTAGCTGGGACTAGGGGTGCCTGTCACAACGCCTGGCTATTTTTTTGTTGCAGTCTGGCCAGCGATGGGTTTGAATTCACCATCCTCAGTATATGGGGCCGACGCCTTACCCACTGAGCCACAGGTGCCGCCCTGTTCTAATTTCTTTCACCATAAATTAGATTTCCCTGTTCTTAAATTTTCTATGAATGTATCTTACAAAATGCTATTTTTCCTGGCTTCTGTTGCTCAATGTAATGTTTGTTAAGTTTTATACATGTTGTTGATAGAGTCAAATGGAAGGACGGGTCCAAATAGAACCAACCCACCCAAATAGAGCAGACCCGCCCAAATCGAACGTCCCACCCAGGAAAGAGGGACTGTGCCCACCCCGCCCTTCCGACCCCTTTAAACCTCCTCCATCTTAACCCACGAGCTGACTTCCTTCTCCAGCTCAGCTCACCTGCACCTGAGTGGCATAAAGGTTGATCTTGCCCACACACAGCCTGGACTCCATTTTCTTTCATTTCACATTTTAGAATAATCTTTTATTTTCTGTCTTTGACCTCTCAGTTGTATGTGTCTGTAGTTTATTCTTTTTAACTGCTGGGTTATACTTATACCACATCTATTTTTCTATTTTCCTGTTGAACACTTAGATAGTTTTCAGTGGAAAAACTTTACTCTCAGCTTCTGCAGTGAGGTCTGAAAATGAAGCTGACATGAGACAGATTGATAGGAGAAAAGCATGCACATTTTATTTAAATATTTTACATGTACCGGGAGCCTTCACTGGAAAAAATGAAGCCTGCAGATGGTAGGACTGAGAGTTTACACATGTATTTAACAAAAGAAAGGTAAGTTTGTGGAGAAGTGACAGGACAAAGGCAAATCTTCAAGGGATGGTAAATTGTGGAAAAGTGACTAGAAAATGGGGGACATTAATTGAAAACAAGGATTGTTTTAGTAGATTGGTGTAGGTTTATTCCCATGTGAACTCTCGGTCTCTGATGAGACACTCTTCCCTTCCTGGTACATGGTACAGGGAGGACACCTTGCTCATTTTTATGACCGGCTTTTTGGTAGAAAGCTGGAGAACAGAAAATCCTTCCTGCCCCAGCTGTTTTTCGAGTCCTTCAGCTCAAAATAATACACCAAAGCGGCATATTCTGGGGTGGCATGTTCTGATCCCCTTCAGCTATTTTAAATAAAGTTACTATCAACTTCTTATACAATTCTTCAGTGGACATAAACTTTCTTTGTCTTGGGAGAGGAATTGCTGGAGCATAGGGTCCATTTTTACTAATCACTGTCAGATGATTTCTGAAGTGGTTGTATTCTTTTGCATGCCCATCAACAGGGTATACAAGTCTCAGCTCTCCTAGGCACCTGTAGCTCAGCAGCTAGGGCGCCAGCCATATATGCCAGAGGTGGCGGTTTGAACCAAGCCTGGGCCTGCCAAACAATAATGACAACTACAACCAAAAATAGCCGGGTGTTGTGGCGGGCACCTGTAGTCCCAGCTATTTGGGAGGCTGAGGCAAGAGAATCACTTAAGCCCAAGAGCTGGAGGTTGCTGTGAGCTGTGATGTCACAGCACTCTGACAAGGGTGACAAAGTGAGACGCTGTCTCTAATAAAAAAAAAAAAAAGTTTCAGCTGCTTCTGTGCTCAATATATATGTGTGAATCAGAAAGCTCCCTATTTCCTTTCTAGTGTCATCTCTTTCCAGAAACTTCAATAGAATATTAAATCTCAGGTATATGAGTGATCGAATTCTGGATAATTCTTGTCCAGTTACTCAATATACACAAGTACAAATACTTCATACAAGATGTAGAGTCATCTTACTTTGTGCAATAGTTTTATTCCTGAAAACTTGGGTGTAATGCTAATTTTTGTAGTTCAAATCATTTATTGGCATAAATCTCCCCTGTGTCAGGGTCAAACCCTCCACTTGCAAGATCTTCCCTTATGTTGTCCTCACCTGAAGTGATTTCTTCGTTCTCTAAATTTTAGCAGGTCCTGTGATTTGACCCTCTTTTGGGCCGTCATAATTTATGGCTCGATTGCTTGACCTATTAATTCACATGT
Source organism: Loris lydekkerianus (assembly GCA_963574355.1). Lineage (NCBI taxonomy): Eukaryota > Metazoa > Chordata > Mammalia > Primates > Lorisidae > Loris > Loris lydekkerianus. The sequence continues at coordinate 10,979 of CAUYPK010023789.1, forward strand.
AAATATTTCTTTCTTTCTTTCTTTTTTTTTTTTTTTTTTTGAGACAGAGTCACACTCTGTTGTCCCAGGCTAGAGTGTCCTGGCATCATAGCTCCCAGCAACCTCAAACTCTTGGGCTCAAGTGATCATCCTGCCTCAGCTTCTGGAGTAGCTGGGACTATAGGCATTTGCCACAATGCCCAGGTAATTTTTTTGTTGTTGTTGTTGCAGTTTGGCCGTGGCCAGGTTTGAACCCGCCACCGTTGGTATATGGGGCTGGCGCCATACACACTGAGCCACAGGTGCTGCCCCATTTTAGTAGAAGCAGGGTGTCACTGTTGCTCAGGCTGGTCTTGAACTCCTGAGCACCAGCGGTTTGCCTCCCTTGGCCTCCCAGGGCGCAAGGATTACAGGTGTGAGGCACTGAGCTTGGCCTACATAAATATATTTCCTTTTCATATAAAGACCCTTCACTGAGAGAAGGAACCATATCTTATACTTGAATGAAATCTCAAAGCATTCGGGGCAGTGCCTTACACAGAGAAGTTTCTCAGTAAAATTTTCCACTTAATTGGTTTTCTATTTTTGTTTTGCTTTAGGCAAGGCATAATTGTTATTTTATGATTAAATGTAAGTATTTGTCGTAATAAATGGTAATTTCCTCCCTTTTCCACTTTTCTGGACCAATGTAAAGCCAGGGCTAAGTTAAGATTGTTGACTAAGGCCCCTCGCTATGGCTCATGCCTGTTATCCTCACAGTCTGGGAGGCTGAGGTGGGTGAATCTCCTGAGATCAGCCTAAGCAAGAGGGATACCCCCATGTCTACTAAAAATTGAAAAACTAGCTGGTGTTGTGGCAGTCACCTGTAGTCCCAGGTATTCAGGAGGTTGAGGCCAGAGGATTGCTTAAACCCAAGGGTTTGAGGTTGCTATGAGCTATGACATGAGGCCATGGCACTTTACCTAGGGAAACAGAATGAGATTCTTTTTTCTTTTTTGCAACAGAGTCTCACTATGTCACCCTTGGTAGAATGAGGTGGCATCACAGTTCACAGTAACCTCTAACTCTGGGGTTAAGCGATTCTCTTGCCTCAGCGTCCCAAGTAGCTGGGACTATAGGTGCCCTCCACAACGAGCGGCTATTTTTTTGTTGTTGCAGTTGTCATTGTTGTTTAGTGGGCCCAGGAGGGGTTTGAACCCACCTGCCTCGGTATATATGGCTGGTGCCCTAACCTCTGAGCTACAGGAGCTGAGCCAGAGTGAGATTCTTGTCTCAAAAAAAAAAAAAAAAAGAAAGAAAGAAAGAAAGAAAGAAAGAGACAAAGATTGTCGACTAAAATCCACTTACCCTACCACTTTACTTGATTACTAGTATAAAGCACCCCTATATTATAGTGGTTTGGTTTAGTGTATTGTGGTTTGAAATAAAAACACTCCATAAGGAGATAGAGATTTCATCCTCTATCTCTAGGGCAGTGGTTCTCAACCTGTGCATTGTGACCCCTTTTTAACAATGAAAATGTTGGTGTGGATGTGGAGAAAAAGGAACACTTCTACACTGCTGGTGGGAATGCAAATTAATACATTCCTTTTGGAAAGATATATGGAGAACACGTAGAGATCTGAAAATAGATCTGCCATTCAATCCGGTAATTCCCCTGCTGGGCATATACCCAGAAGACCAAAAATCACACCTTAACAAAAATATCTGTACCAGAATGTTTGTTGCAGCCCTATTCATAATTGCTAAGTCATGGAAGAAGCCCAGGTGCCCATTGATCCACGAATGGATTAATAAATTGTGGTATCAGCTCTCGGATTAAAGATGGCGGCTGAGTAACAGCTTCCCTGTAACTGGGCCTGGCGAATCTGGGGAGACAAGACTCCAGACATCTCTGGCCGGTGGGACCTGCCTACAATCATCCCT
>CAUYPK010023790.1:0-18675 GCA_963574355.1 Loris lydekkerianus
GAGAGTGAAGACCTGTGTGCGCATGCCCACGGTGGGGGAGGGAGAGTGAAGACCTGTGTGCGCATGCCCACGGTGGGGGAGGGAGAGTGAAGACCTGTGTGCGCATGCCCACGGTGGGGGAGGGAGAGTGAAGACCTGTGTGCGCATGCCCACAGTGGGGGAGGGAGAGTGAAGACCTGTGTGCGCATGCCCATGGTAGGGGAGGGAGAAAAGAGGGCCCAGGAGGAGAGCACGGCAAGAAAGGGACCAGACACCAAGGAATTTGACAAGTGGATTTTGCAGCTGCCAAGGAGGTGGGAACACATTCAACACTCTAAAGAAAAAGCAACGTGGGAACACATTCAACACTCTAAAGAAAAAGCAACCACAGTGCCAGCACTGCGCTCAGAACCACAGCCTCGTGCCAGGAGCCTCTGCAAGGATGTTCTTTCTAATTCACGTTCCCAAACAGTACATGGCATAGTTAAACCCAGTCTTTTCATAAACATGACCCTTTTGATATTCTCAAATCCTTTACATTGAGTCAATCAGCAAAGGGGGTGCCCACTCCCTAGTTCACCTGAGACTCATACTGACTCCTTAGAGGGGGCAGTGCTCCCCATTCCAGTTTACAGATGAAGAAACTGAGGCTCAGAAAGGATGTGGACCTCACCCTAGTCACACACTCAGTGAGCTCAGGTGGACTGTTTCAACTCCCACTCGCGGGCTGTCTCAGCCATCACCCATCACGCAGAACTCCCTCTTCCAGCCAGTCTTTGCAAGGATCATATCACATATGCTGTAGATGTTTGTGTGTACTGCTACATACTCTACATGCTTACTGCACATGGAATGCAGAAGTCTAATAGGGAAAGAGGCACTGGAGATGGTAATAAGAGAGTCCAAAGAGAAAGCACTGTATTCAAATGAAGTATGATAACCCCTGCTTCACTGTTCATCACTAAAGGAATGACAAAAACATGACAAATGCATAAGGACCAACGTAGATTACTTGGACATTCTGTGGATTGGATTAGCGTATGTATCCCACCCTTTCTAAACAAAAACTCATTCATCAGCACATTCTCCAACACGGAGAGAGCCTTCCAGGTAGTAAGCTCTATAAATTGTGTTAGGATTCAAAGGCAAATCAAGACTTCACAGGTGACGCTAGTACTGCAGGGAGCATGCTTTGTAGGAGCTGCCTGATGGAAGGCGCCCAGTAAATATTTATCAAATGTAATAATGGAAAAATAACCAGTTGAAGAGCTGCTTCCCATGGGCCTGATCTATGGCAGCCCTCCACCCTTTATGGGAATGTATTGTGTCTAAGTCTTAACAATTCGGAGATAACTCATAGACTTAGTGCATGTCATGCTCAATCAACAATGAAGCCCACAGCTTAGAAAAATGAAAGCCTCAGCGTCCTCTTCCTATTGTCTAATGAAAGAAAATAAACATTTCGGTCTCTTTTCACTCTGTGCTGTCCCATCCTCTCACTTTCTTTGCGAACTTTTTGGAGGTCCAATCATCACACAGCCTGGAAACAAGTTTCTCTTCTTAAGCTAAACAGCCCATGACGGAAGCACAATTTATATCTATTATTTTTTCATCAGGCTCCCGTCCGAGGCTGAGCAAGTCTAACTAAGAAGAAGTGTTAGAGAAATTGGAGGCGAGGACGCGAAGGAATGTTTTACTTTTGGCATTTAGAGGCAGATCTGATCCTGAAGCCCGTGTGTCTTCCTGTATGACATTTCCAGTGCTGAACTGGAAAATACGAATCTAAGCACAGATATAGTCTCTAATGAATCCACCTAGCCACACATCAAGTTTTTAAATATTTACAGTTATGGCCTTGGCCTTATTAAACTTGCAGGAAAGCAGCCACTGCAGGGTTTACATATGAACTCTAGAAGCCTGGTTCAGCCAGTGCCACAACAGCAAGTACCTGAAGGTTCTAGAAAAAATAATATATATATATTTCTCAAACTGGACGCAGGGCATAGTAAAGACCATGTATGAGCTCTCAAGTTCATATTTAAATCTATTCTCCCCCCCCCCCTTTTTTTTTTTGAGACAAAGTCTCCCTCTCCCAGGCTAGAGTGCAGTGGCAGGAGGTATCATATTTCAGGGCAAGTTCAAATTCCTGGGATCGAGTGATCCTCCTGCCTCAGCCTCTTGAGCAACTGTGACTACAGGCATGCATCACCATGCCCAACTAATTTTTGTTTTTCTTTGCAGTTTTTGGCCGGGGCTGGGCTTGAACCCACCACCTCCGGCATATAGGGCCAGCACCCCACTCCTTTGAGCGATAGGCGCCGCCACCCCCCCCCCCCCAAGCTAATTTTTAAAAAAAGGTTTGGAAAGTCAAGGTCTCACCACGACCAGGCTGATTTCAAACTCCTGTGATCAAGTGATCCTCGGCCTCAGCCTCCCAAGTGCTAAGATTACAGGTGTGAGCCACCACGCCAGGCCTGTTTCTGGCTTGAAAATCCATTTCATGACACATAACCAAGAGGAAGAGATTCCAGCAGACAGACTGGGGATAAGGAATAAACTCAGAGAAATAAAGAACTTCCTGTTATTGAGGGCAATGCAAAATCAAGGTTTGATTCTGACTTCGAGCCCCGTCTTATTAGTGCCCTTTTGACTGAGAAGGAAATGAGGTTTCTGGAAAGTACTGGGTGGCCCGAGCACCAGGAGATTACAGCTCTCTGGGGGTGCCACTTACTTGTTGCATGAGGGTGGGCAAATCACTCAGCTCCCAGAGACATCATTTTCTCAGGCAAAGATAGGAAGAACGAGAACTATGATAGGGTCATTTGAAGCTCTGATACTGTTGTGATGGCTTTCAAACTGTGGTTTAGGAAACAATTGGTAGGTCTCAAAATTACTTTAGTGAATTAAAAGTACTATTTTCCCTTCCCTTCCCTCCCCGCCCCGCCCCTCCCCTCCCCTCCCCTCCCCTCCCCTCTGTTTTTGGCAGAGTATTGCTCTGCTGGGTAGGCTACGAGAGTGCCTTGGCCTCACCCTAGCTCACAGAAACCTCAATCTCCTGGGTTCAAGTGATCCTCCTCCACAGCCTCCCAGTAACTGGGACTACAGACACCTGCCATGAAGCCCCAGATGGTTTTTCTATTTTTAATAGAGACAAGGTCTTGCTCTTGCTCAAGCTCGTCTTAAACTCCTGAGCTCAAGGGATCCTCCTGCCTCGGCCTCCCAGAGTGCTAGGATTATAGGCTGGAGCCACCGTGCTTGGCCAAAGTGCTACTTAAAAAAAAAAAAAAAAAAATTAGAAAAAAAACAGGATAAATTAGAATGGAATGGAGTGGAACAAAATGGAGAGTAGCTCACACAGAACATAGTTTTGTAAAATGTTTTGTTTCACTTATATGTATGTATGCACTGGATTGCAACGCTAAATGCATTTGTTTCTGTCGATTAAAGTTTTGGCATGTAAAAGAGCTTTACAAAATGCAAAGGAAAGTATTCAGGGAAGCAGACTAGATGGTCAGAGGTCATAAATTTGTTTTGTTTGCACTGTATTTTCAATTACCAAAAAAAAAAAGCTGAATGCATTCAGAAGATACGCACATCCTGGTCCCTGCACTGGCCTCTCTGGCTTTTTCTCAGTGTGTTTCACTCATATTAACTCCTTGGTGTCTAACGCCTCTGGAATTTGTGCTATGTTGACAAACTCTAATATGTACATACCTCTAATTTTTCACTTTTCACATACAATTAAAATTGCCCCCAAACATCTTCAGGACAGCATCTTGTTCCAGTGTTTCCTCCGCATCGGCAATGTCCTTAACATGGTGGCTGTTCAATGTAGAGCAGAGCCTCTGTGAGCTGAGTACCCCAGGGATGGTAACAGACAACTGGTGGGACACACGGAGGTGGCAACACAAGGAACGGGGCCTGCTGTGCTGATACACACGTGGGGTGCACGTCTGGTCTGTGAAAATTAGGTCAACTACAGGAGGTGGTCAGTGCAAAGAGTTAGTCAGCAGTGATAGGGTTCTACTGTGTATTTTTTGAACAAAAGAACATTACAAGTAGATGAACGATAGAGTCAGGATGAGGGTCATTTCTAGACCCTTGTCTGGCCTCAGACCTGCCATTGGCCATCTGGACGCTGGGAACCTGTTGCCCTACTGTGTGCTCCTATTTCCCACCTTGGTAAAACGAGGGTATTGGATTCAACCCAATGCTTTCCCTCTAGGTGTGAGCTGTGGGAGATCCACAAACAACAAGGTGTCCTCATCTGCCAAAGGATGCAGACTGGAGCCTGCAGTGGATTCTGTTTGCTGCTTTTGCCGGTTTTATTTATTTATTTGGTTATGCCTTAAGCGTTCACTAGACCAGTGACGCCATTGAGACACCTGGGACCCAGAGAGGCACTCTCTCAGAAGCACCCACCACCTTCCTCAAGTGGTTACGCTCTTTGTTCAAAGCTGGCCAAGTTACAGGGACTGACGCTTTTGACTACTATGGACAGAGCATGTGAAGACACACAGCGGGTGTCCTCCTTTTTTAACCAGCTTTAGAGCAGAGTCTAGGACAATGGTCCTGTCTTCCTTTTGACTCCCGCGATTTCCGACGACTCACTGCATTCATCTCCTCCGATAGGCGGCTGCTGCTCTCCTAGGTCTTGCTGGGAACTTTACATTTCAGAGGTTCATCCATCAGCCGGTGTGCAGCAGGAGGACGTTTAACGCAGAATTCATTATTCTGAGAAATCTGGGAGTTGCTCTTGCTTCTCTAGAAAGCTTCATCACTCACCTACTTGTTCTGAAAATGACAGATACCAGGTTATCCCTCCTGCCTCTGGCCTCTTGTTTCTCTTGTGCGAGATTTGCAGTATCTACACAATTATGTTATTTGGTTCATTTCGACTGCGTGCCAGTTACGTACCAAGCACTGTGCTAACCACGGGTGGTAAACCAGAGTGTCTTCAGCGTGTCTGCTTCTCATTCCCTTCCCCACCCCTCAAGATGAAATTCTTTCATAAATTCTACTGCACCTCTGTGACTCACCCGTCCTGGGCTAACTTCTTATTCGTTACACTCCGTGCTTGCAAACCTTCATTTCTCTCTAGTGAGCACATATTTCACTTTGCGTCTCAGTTTCCTTACCTCGTGCAGAATATTAAATGAACAAAGATAATCAAGGCACTTAGGTTGTGCTGGGCACAGGATGGGCATTAAATAAACATGTCGTTATTGTGATCATTATGCTTATCAGAGTTGGCAGAAAGCAGGGATTGGAGGGGCTTAGCGTTGGAGTGAGTCACTGGAAGGGAAGAAGGTTGAGAAAGTGGAGATTCCTGGGCCAGGTGTGTAAAGGGAAGGAAGTGGTTTTGGAAAGAAAATAGATCATGCTGGAAATGCTCTTCTGATTGCTTTAGCCGTCCAGTCCACTTGGAACAGGCTCTGGCCAGCTGCCTGTGAAGGTCAGACATCACGAGCGCCCTCATCTCTCCAGCCGCATCCCGCTGCAGCTCTGGAAGAGATTTGCTGCTCTGCGGTGGTAGGAAAAGCTGCCTCTGGCTCTCCGCTCAGGCTGCCGAAGTCGAGGAAGCAGGTCACACTTCTTGGCAGCCAAGGGTGGAGGGCTGCTCAGGCCACACTTGACGTGCTGGCTCGTCTTCTGCCAGCCCCACTTTGAATTATTGACTGGAGCGTACGGATTGGCACTGAGGGCTAGGGGCCTGTTTCTCTCCCCCACACAAGTGGTATAATTTGAGACATCTTCCATTCCTACCCTCTCAGAGCATCTAAGTCTGTGCTGTGCTTTCCTCCAACCCAGGAGAACATCGCTGCTTAGTTAAGGACAGAGGCACAGTCTGAAGGTCTCAGCCGTCTAGTCGTCTGCCCAGCTACAAGCTGGCCGGTGGAAAGCACACAGGCAGCAACCGTTACTCATTGTCTCCTGTGATGTGAAGGCGCCAATGTTCCCTTAGAATTTTTTTAAATACAGAATTTTATTCATTTGGGTTTTTTTTTTTTTTTCCCCATTACTTTGCCCTTTATCCCTTGAACAAATAACACTTCCCAACCTCTCTGGAATAGCACTTGGTATTTAGATGAATATGTAAAAAAATAACCACCAATCTCTGCTTCATATAGCCCCGCAGGCTAACCGTCAGAAAAGGAGAGCTAAGCGATCCCACAGAGGGTCGGGAGGCCCAGTGATGGTCAGCACAGGCTGAGATGTGGGCCAGGCACGTGGGAGCAGAAGCATCCCAAGGACGAAGATGAAAAAATGCTGTGTTAAAGCACACGTGACCGCAGGGAACAGGCACGCGTGATGCCAGCTTCCCTGCCAAGGCCCACGGCGCCCTGAGTGTCACCACACTGATGATACTCTACATCCCTGAACATTTCCCCACCTCTCAGGCCTCCCTAGGATACGATCTGCAGTAGGAAGTGAAGGTATTTATTGTACCTGTCACTTGGTTGTAAAAGATGTTCCTTTGTTTTATAAACTGAATAAAATGGCTACGTCAAAATTCTGTATAACAGCTGTCCCCAGTCTTTTTTCCATGGGCTGGGGATGGGAGGGAGCAGATCTGATAAGAGGCAGAGCTCCCCTGGTGATGCTGTGTGGCCTGGTTCCTAACAGGCTATGGTCTGGTACTGGTCCACAGCCTGGGGGTTGGGGACCACAGCTGTATAATATTGATAATGATAATAAGTGTAATTGCCAATATTTACTGGATTCTTAGTATGAGTTACCCGTTTGGCTAAGCACCTTACATACACTTTTCTTATTTAATCGATATAAAAGCCTATGTGTCAGGATTTGGTGTGCTTTATTTTATAGCAGTTAAACTAGAAGCTCAAGCAAGTTGCCCAGTCACCAGGCTAGTTTGTGATAGAGCTAGAACTTGAACCTGTGTCCAACTAAACTATCCCTCTTCATCACTACATTTCATATACATGCATATAAGTGCATATATACAGCATTTTTCTTTCTTTCTTTCTTTTTTTCTTTTTTTTTTTGCAGTTTTTGGCCAGGGCTGGGTTTGAACCTGCCACCTCCAGCATATGGGGCAGGCGCCCTACTCCTTTGAGCCACAGGCGCCGCCCAGCATTTTTCTTTTTAACAAAGGGGGCTTTGGGAGGTTAGCATAGAGATTAGAAAACCTTCGCAAAAGAGCTGAGCGCTAAAAGACAGAAATTTTGAAATCTATTAATCCAAATTAATCATCTGGCCTCTTTGATTCCACAAGTTTATGAAGCTCATTTTATGTTAATTAATGAACTAATAGAAACATTAGCAACTCAAAGCCTGAATTTTGCTAAATATTTTTTTAAAATTCTCATGATGACAGTCTCCTTCCCCTCCCTATTTGGTCCCCCCCTGAACCTGGCATAGCACTAATATACGTATTTGACTGCTTGGCTGATGGATGCAGACAAAGTCTGAGATTTGGGGAACCTCCCAGACCATCAGTCATGAGGAAGGGCTTGAAGGTGACAGCTACATTTCCCTAGCTGCAGTTTGTGCAGAAACAACATTTTATTTCAAGGCACTGTTGAAAGCATCTCCTTTGCTTTGAGAGTGTTAATTATTTCTGAAATGTAAGAAAGTGCATCCAGACAGGGGTAGAAATATCTAGACCTTTTACTGCTCATTTCTAAAAACAGATTCTATTTCTTTACAGAAGAGATTCTGCTTAATCAAACAATATGTGCTCTTATAATTTTTCTTGCTGGTTGTTCTGTCTCCATTTTCTTCTGCGGCTCCAAAGTCATTTTAAGAGATTTGAGGAGTGGGTGGGAAAATAGAAACAGTTTTACTATCAATAAACCAGGAATAGTAACCAGAGCTATTATTATAATTTTTAATGCTTTTGGAAACGGAGAGAACCAAGAACAAGTTAACAGATATCTTTCTTTGCTGACAAATTCATTTTCCATAACGAGAGGCGGTCATCTTTCCTAAGGAGTCTGAAATTCTTAGATAAAGATGAAAAGATGGTGTTTCATCATAATGACATGGGGCTGCATCCCTGTTCATTTTGTGCTCCCACAGCAAACTATACTGGGGATTGTCATGCTGCTTTGAAAAGTGGGAAAATATTTATCCATTTAAATAATCCGAATGTAAAAAGAGACGCCAAAGGGGAACAGAGCAGAATAATAGCTTTCTAGTCTCCTAAGGAGAAAGAAAACTCAAACCACTGACCCAGATTTCAGAATGTATAGCTCCCCTCCTGAACTCTGTCCACAACTGGTGCTCCTTAGGAAAGAGTATTTCCTTGGCAGTTCCTTAAACATAATAATTCTTTACATCCCTAGAGCACTTTAGGGTTCTTTGGAAGGATTTCCACAGCCATTATCTCATCTGGTTCTCAGAGCAGCTGTGCAAAGTACACAGGGGTAAGACAGTTACCACCATTCACAGAAATAAACGAGTGAACTGTTCCCGGGTTTCACCCTGGCTGTGGCTGTAGCAGAAACCACAGCCACGTACTGGGGTCCAAAGACCAGGCTGCTTCTCCCCCAGACCCTCCGTGTTTCCTTGTTGGGAGGCTGCACACATCAGTAGCTTCACAAAGTCACACATTTCACCATCTTCAATACAATTAAAATATCCAGTGTTTCCTCTGAGCCAGCATCATTGAAAAGATGGCCCTGCTCTGACTAATACAAGCTAACTGAAACTTCCCCCTTCCCTTCCCTTTTTTTTTTTTTTTTTTTTTTTTTGTAGTTTTTTGGCCAGGGCTGGGTTTGAACCCGCCACCTCCGGCATATGGGGCTGGGGCCCTACTCCTTTGAGCCACAGGCGCCACCTCCCCTTCCCTACCTTTTTATACTTGGGTCCAAGAATATTTGAAATAACTTTTGGTAAAAAGCTTAATCGCTTAAAAAAAAAAACAAAAAACAAAAGAATAAATCCATGGGCTGCATACCAGAGGGGGTGAGTTCAAACCCGGCCCTGGCCAAAAAACCCCCTGCAAAATAATAATAACAATAAATAAATAAATAAATAAATAAATTATAAATAAATAAAATCCAGGGGCTGCACTGGAGAATTCCTCACGTTCCGTTACATCATATCTGTTTCAAAGTCCATCACGTGGGTGCCTGATGCTACCACTACTTAAAATCTACAGTGGGGTTATATTTTCACCTTCTGGTTTAAATACGTTTCGAATGCGTCAGTATCATTGCTTTTACTCCAGATTAATAGGATCAGCCAAAAGGATGGCTGACATTTTTGTTGCTATAGAAACTGGTCCTGATGTTACACAGCTCGGCTTTCCCTATTTGCCATACATCTCTCCATCTACGGAACACAGACATCTTTTTGTTTCACAAGGAATTACATTTAAAAAAATTAAACCATAATTGCACCATGGTGTAGTTCCTTTTCTGTCAAAAAGGGTGTTTAATAACAGTAAGAGGTATCCAAGAGAAAAGTGGAAATGGGTGATGTTGTGTGATAGCTCATGAGCCTCCCTGATACAGAGAGAAGTTCGGCGAATGATCTGTCCTCCTAAATCCTTGTGCTTTGCTGCTGGAGTTAAGTACTTCAGTTTACAGCTCTTCCTGAGCAAAGTGCTAAGCCAAGCTAAGACATTTCACATCAGTCTCTGGATAAGCCAATCAAGTCTGTTCTTTCTCTTCTCCTTCCCACCCACCAAAATGAGAAGAAGTTTCTGGACAGCTGTTTCCTTAAATATGCCATTGACATGCTCTAACGTATCACCTTCATCGTACACTCGAGCTCTTTTTCCGCAGATGCACCATTGCCTCCAGAGAAAACCTTTCACACAGAATTAAGATGTAAAGTTTCAGCACCTAATGAGGCAGCCGGCACGTATGGCTGACGCCAGAAGGTACACTCAAGAAGGAAGGGATAGGGGAAATAAAAAAAAACAAACAAACACCCGTCCCAAATGACTGGAAATATAGCTTCTCCAAACCCTGTAAGGACTGATGTTTATCAAAAGCAGAGGTGATGAGCAGCTCTGTAATTGGCAGAAACAAAACTGTCAGCTGTCTGTCTGAGGGCAGCAGCAGGTTGTGCCTTAGCATGGAATTTCTCCATTTCCCATTACAGGTTTCAATAAAACTTTCACAACCATTTGAAAGGCAAAGATGACCAAAGGGAAAGATTCCTTAGGCAGATCTCCTGGGTCATCAAGCTTCCCTGTCATAGAACTTTGAGGCTTGTATTTCTTTTGGAAAGCAGGTGGGCCTGATGAATAGTATATTAACTAAAAGAATATTTAAGCACGACGTTCTTCACTTGATGGAATATAGAATGTACCGCCCAGGTTAGACAGAGAGGACTCTAATGAGGTCAAGGCTACTTTGCACCAAGAGCTAAGAAAAAGGACGGCAGCCTTTCTGTAACAATTTCAAAAATAAAAATCAGGAGTCACTCATTTCCTCTGTTTTAGAGGTGAATTTGCATTGAGAAAAGGGTGAAAGAACAAGTATCAGCTGAGACTCTGCAAGATGCGTTGTGTCTCCATAGGGACTTAACTAATAACTATGATCATACTAAATTTTTGCAAATTCTGTGAAGTATAGGTTATCCTCAGGGCCACTTGAGTGATTATGAAGCTGAGGTTCAGCAAGGACAGTATTGTGTCTCCAACACCAGCCCCCCGGACCCCAGCCTGAAGAGTGGAATTATCAGCAGTGGATGGAGTGTGTGTCTGACCATTTTTGTAGTTTGCATATCCAATCTACCCAAGATTGAACATAAGCTAGTCTAGGTTGTGAATTCAACCTAGATTGTTTATTTATTGATTGATTGATTTTTCTGCTAGAGAGATACCCTGTTTCCCCGAAAATAAGACATCCTCTGAAAATAAGACCTACTTGCAGGAAAGATAAGATGTCCCCTGAAAATAAGACCTAGCGCATCTTTGGGAGCAAACCTTAATATAAGACACTGTCTTATTTTCGGGGAAACAGGGTATTTCATAGTTTTGGAAAGGAAGTGTCATTTGTCCATGGTAATCAGTAACAGAAGACTATGTTTAGTTAGATCTCAAGTAGGAAATGTTTCTTCCCATCAAGGAGCATGTTGCTGGGAAGGGAGAACCACAGAGACAGGGGTCTGCCTGGACAGGACAAAGCCCCCTGTCATGGAGAGTCTCTGGTTCTTCTGAGAGAAGAATCTCCAGAGTAAGCTTTGATAAGTAGGGTGACAATATAATTCATTATTTTAACCAGGACTCTTGCTAGTAAAAGGTGTCACTACTAATAATTTACACCTAGATAATAGGCATAAAATGGGACTGACGTGGGTAAAGTGACATATATGATCACCCTATTCATGAGGTAGTTACATGGAAGTAGAGATAAAAAACGTAGCATTGTCCTTGGAGCAGGCTCAGACTTCAATTACTCTCAAAACATGATTTAGCCATTCAAGTAAAGTGCTGATTGAAGAAGGCTGCTCATATTACCCTAGATCAGCACCATCCATCCAGTAGAAATACAATGTGAGCCACACATGTTAAGTCTACATTTTCTGCTAGCCACATTAAAAAAGTAAAACTAGGGCGGCACCTGTAGCTCAGTGGGTAGGGTGCCCGCCATGTACACTGAGCTGGCGGGTTGGAACCCTGCCCAGGTCAGCTAAACAACAATGACAACTGCAACAACAACAACAACAAAGCTGTTGTTGTTGTTGGCAGGCGCCCCTAGTCCAGCTACTAGGGAGGCTGAGGCAAGAGAATTGCTTAAGCCTAAGAGTTTGAGGTTGCTGTGAGCTATGATGCCACAGCACTCTACTGAGGGCGACATAGTGAGACTCTGTCTCAAAAAAAAAAAAAAAGTAAAAATAAAAAAGGAAATTAACTCTAATATATTTTATTTAGCACAGTATATCTCAATCTTTATTATTTCAACATGTAATCAATACAAAAACGATTAATGGAATCCTTTACATTATTTTTCTCAAAGCATATCTTGAAGAATAGGTAGGCTTTGGACGTGTTGAGTTAGAGGACTTCCCAAAAAAGGAGAAAGAACTCTTAGACTTTCCAGCTTCCTTAACAGAATAAGGAAAATAATGTTGGACAAATTTTTACAAGGAAAAAAGAAAAAGATTAAGAACCACAGTGTTTTAATCAAGTGGAGGAGATTCCCAACCAGAGTGGGAAGAAAAGGCAGGTTATGGAAAAGTGGGATCAGAGGAACAGGAGGGGAGAGGGTGGCGTGGGGACCCCAGGAAGCAAACGGGAGATCCTTCATGCAGAAGGTCGGTAGGGGCCTTCTGGAGAGGAAGGAGAAGGTTACACATCCATGGAAGACAGAACACATTTTATACTTTTAGAAAAGAAATAGAGAATTAAATAGGATCTGGAGGAAACCAGGAGGCCGAGGTCTGAGTACATAATTTTTTGTATCTCCATCACCATGGTACATAGAAGTAATTTTGTCATAATTATTGGGCAGACTCACCAGGGATTGATGTGTAGAAGGAAACTGGTCTAGGCATTGCATGAGGCTTATGTCATCTAGTACAGTGACACCGAGCCACTTTACCGATGAGGAAGCAAGGCTCAAAGAGGAAATGACCTTCCTGAGGTCTTATCAGCCAGCAACCAGCAAAGCTGGGATTTGAACTTAGGCCCACTGATTATGAAGACTAGGTCCTTTCTACCACATCAGGCTGTCTAGCCAAATTGGTGACTATCTTTTGAGAAGGACAATGACAGTAATAATAATGGTGACGCTGAGGAGAGCAGATACACATATACTTGATAAGTGGCCAGCACAGTCTTAAGCAGTTATGCTACATCAGTTCAGCTAACCCATACCACCAGGTGGATATTATCAAGATCTTCATGTTCTAGACCAGCGGTTCTCAACCTGTGGGTCTCAAACTACCCACAGGAACTGTATTAAAGGAAGGTTGAGAACCACTGTTCTAGACAGAGCTGAAGGCAGAGAATTTAAGCCACTTGTCAAAGATCACACAGTCAGTAATGGCCAAGCTGGGCTTGGAAGCCTGGTGGTCTGACTCCCCAGTCTGCAGCCTCAGCCCACCCTCAAGTGCTTACTTGAGGAGAGGAGAGGTATTGCATTTCACGCTTGGAGATGTAAAACCTCGTGGTCAAACTCTGGGACAAGGGGCAGGAATTACCTAGAACACTGAAGAACTGCTTAATTCCTGGGACAGGTCAATCCTACAACTGATTGCTTTTTAAATTTGACTAATTGTTCTTCCAGGGTGTGGTTCAGATAGAGCATCCAAGACGTGTCAGCTCAGAATGGGTTTAAAGGAGAGTCTCAGAGCTCCAGGACTGCCTGTAACACCACACAGGTGTTGTCAGCACGAGATTTATATTTGCCCCCACCAATAACATGTCCAGAGACTGATCTATGTCAGATATTCAGCAGCAATTTTGCCTTAAGCCAACAGTGGGATATGCCTCTTTACCAACACCACATTGTCACCTGTGTCACACACTGTGTCACCACATTTCTTCCGTGTGTTAGTCCTTCATGGCCTGTAGCTAACATTGATGGAGTTCATCCTCGGTGCTCCACAGCAGACGGTCTGCTTAGTTGAGCTACAGAGATTCCTGCAGCAGCTGGGCAGAGGAGCACTCAAGTTTCTAGGAGAGATTCAGGACTGCACAGCCGGGAGAAAGGGCTAACAGGTGACCGACCTGGAGAACACAAATGATCCCAAACTGCGCTCAGGAGCGGCCTTGGGGGTGGGGGGGGCACTTCCGTGAAGGAGTCGGATATCAACGGGAGCAGCTGGGAACAGGCCGATGCTGGGTGTTAGAGCTCATGCCATCACTGCACACTGTGACCTCAGGCAGGTCGCTTCATGTTCTGGGTCTCAGCTTTCTCCAAAGGAACATGAAGCATTGGCTCAGTTTCATGCCAGATCCTTCCAATTCTATGCTTAGATAGCCAAGCTCATTTTCACTTCCAAACCTCCGCTCCCAGGAACCCAAGGCTGAGTCAGAGTTTGGGGTTCCCTGCTTGCTTTGGAGGGAAGCTCCGACATCTTCACCATCTTTAAAGGTGGTCTCCAGCCTGAGACAGCAGATTGGGGATGTTCAACAGGAACTTAATTTTTCACTTTATAATAAATTCTTGCCGGGCACAGTGGCCCACGCCTATAATCCTAGGACTCTGGGAGGCCGAGGCCAGTGGATTGCCTGAGCTCACACGTTCGAGACCAGCCTGAGCAAAAACGAGACCCCCATCTCTAAAAATGGCTGGGTGTTGTGGCAGGTGCCTGTAGTCTCAGCTACTCCAGAGACTAAGGCAAGAGAATCGCTTGAGCCCAAGAGTTTGAGGTTGCTGTGAGCTATGATGCCATAGCACTCTACTGAGGGTGACAAAGTGAGACTGTATCTCAATAATAATAAATTCTCAAATTTAAGAATATGACCCTTTAGGAGATTTACTACTAATCCTATAGAAAATGGTACATGAGGGAGGCAGGACTCTGGAAAGAAGGGGTGTAGAGCGATAGCAGAAACTAAAGGCAGACTGCTGGGGCATCTGGAAGCCTCAGCGAGTGCACATGTCTTGACTCTATTCTGTAAAAATGAAATATCATCACAGGTAGGTAAGCCTGTGATGCTGTAAGGGATTTGAGAGTAACAGCTCTGGCCAGTAGCAGGGTGGAAAGGTCCTTTGCATTTTACTCATTCACTCATTTATTCTCCAAACAATCGCTTATGTTCTCAGTGAGTGTTTGTTGACTGAAGAAGGGACTGTATGGTCTCAAATGAGACACATTTTTCTTGTTAGGGCTTTGTGCTCCTACAACCTGATGTCTAGTAAAAGCAACATTGTCCTTCATTGAGTTAAAGTGTCAATATTATTCCGGTCAGATCCCGCATGTAGATGAGGTCATGGGGAAAGGGTGGGGAAACGCCGCCTTGGGAAACTAGGTGCCAGTTCTGATTTCCCAGGTCTGATTCCGTCCAGGAATGATTTTGCATGCCCAGCTGCACCAGCATGTTGAGTTACACAAGGTAGCAAGCTGTCGCACTGTAACAGGCCTGGCGTATCATTTCATCAGTGCATGAAATTAAAAAGAAGTGGTTTGCTAGAGACACAGCAGATAATCCAAACATGCTTCTCAGCCCATCTACTTTTATTGACATGTAAAAACCTCAGAAGAAGAAAACGAAGAACCAAGTCAGTCTGATTAACCGTCCGAAGGTGGGTTACGATTCTTACAATGCACTGTTAGGAAGTGGGGTGTTTGATATTTATTGAGTTCCTACTGTGTGCTTGGCATGCTGGGAGGCATAATGTACACATTGACTATTCTCTCCAGTAGTTCACACTTGCTGGTGGGTGGAACACAAGTATATCCTGGCCACACAGTAGGGATAATTCCATGGGAGAAGAATACATGGGAACTGTCGAATATCAGAGGAGGGAGAGGCACCTTGTCCAGGCTCAGAATGTCAGGCAAAGTTTCTCAGTGGAGGTCACATCTAACGTAATCTTCTAGGCAAACTAGGAGTCAGCCAAGAAAGGCAAGGGGAGAAAACAACAGCAGGGGCTCAGAGACAGTGGGGAGGGATGGCAGGTTGCCCCAGTCCGCACACGGAGGATGGAGCACCTGCTGCATACACTGCTGCCCAGGGCTACCACACAGACGGCACATTCCTGCCAGAAGGTGAAGAGGTACAGCAAGCAGGCATCAGAGCAGAAGTGGCCAGAGCACAGTGTTAATCAAGCAGTCCACAGCCAGCAAGAGAAATCAATGCCCCCGGAGCCGTGCTGGCAGGGGCTGGCTGGAGGTGGCACGGATCAAGCTTTGTCCTTGTGGGGTAGGAGGTGAGCTGTCTCTCTGAGGACAGGACAGCCTTCTGAGTGCTTCCCTCATGACCCTCCCCACTCGTGAGAGGATGAGACATATGGGAAAGGGGAAAAAAATTAGTAATAGTGTCGCTGACCCACAATAAAGAAAGTAATCAATAATCATTCTACAAAGGAAAAAGAGATGGAGAAGATGGTTATTTGGTAATTTGATGGTTTCTATTTGCTTCTCTGGCTTTGATTTTTACGGCTGGGAAGGATGTGAGTGTTATTACATGGCAATGATGTTGCCATGGTAACTTCTTATTGTTTAATATAAGACGAGCTAAATCTTAGATAAGTTACTGGGAGAAAAATTAATGCTGCCAAAGGCCAGATCCAGTTTTGATTCTTTTTTTTTTTTTTTTTTTTTTTTTTAACATTTATGCCTGTTTTCTCTTTATAACCTGCTGTCCTCCTACAGGGCATCAAACACGTCCTGGAATGAAGGCTGACTCTAACCATTGTCGAAGGGACCTGTTACGATAGAAAATCAACTCCAGTCCATTGGTCATGAAGAAGTCAACAGAACAGGTGGGCGTCTGCATCGAGGAGGACTCAGACGGTGGCTCAGCTCTCACGTTGGAGACCACACACCTGCAACTCTAATGCCACCTTTGCCCCTTAGCCATTCTGTGACGAGAGCCCTTACACTTCCTGGGCCCATTTCTTAAGGATGGGGATAATAATGACAGCTGTCTCACTGCGTTTTGTTACATCACCATCAAGTTTCTCTCCTGATGCTTTTCCATCCCACCTCGCACTCTGCTCCCTGCTGCGATGATCTTAGGAACTCCGGGGGACTCTCACTCTGTCTTCTGTTCTGCCCCCTTCCCTATCCCAGTGATAGCACATACTATATGCTCAACAAAAGCCTTTTCGGTGAAGAATGGAAATCAAATCAAAGGGGAAAAAGAGAGACACGAACAGCGGGTGCAGCAGGGTGCGTGCGGAGATTGACTTGGCTAATCAATCAAGTCTGAGATCTCAACTGACAGCCAGGAGAGACTCAGAGGAAAACGTATCATGCTTTTGACATAAGTGACAATCAGGGAGAAAAGCAGAGGGCTGCAAAAATAGTGGTTAAAATCTGAGCAGGTGAAATCTGTAGAAAACTAATTAATTTTCCAATTGTGTCAGAAGTTGTAAATTATGGTTTTACACTGTTAGAAAAAAGGCTGGGAGGAAAAGATGACAAACTGGTGGTTTCGATATCACCGAAGAACGTATAACTTTCATTTAATAGGCAGTGCTGGTGGTAATATTATGAAAGGCATTTGGATTTCCTAAAATTTCCTTTTAATAAATGGCTTCTCGATTCAACATTTTATTTTAGTTCATGTATCACCTTGAAAGAACATGATAAGGAAGCCTCGTGCAGCATTTTAAAATTAAAAAAATCTTTTTTTGACTCCACTCCTCTTCTCTCCCCTGAAGTGCTAACCTTATTTGGCTTATAGTTTTAAATGACAGACACAAGGGTCACCTATGACATCTATGTGGAGGCTTGCTCTTCTCTGGCTGAGGGACATTATGAAAAACTTAAAAGTGAATTATGAGATAGTGTTAGACTACAACCCAGCAATTACAAACTATGGTATGTGTATTCAGCCATAAGAAAAGGTGCAGATACAAATATCTTTGTTATGATGTGATTTAGACAGGTGACATGTTATGTGTCCATGTTTCTAACAAAATACTGGAAAGGGCGATATTATAGGGAATTACCATACAAAGCCTGAAATCAGATCAATGGTTGCAGGAAAAATGGGAGTGGAGTAAGACTGGCAACAAAGATATATAGGAAAACATTTTGGAGTGGAGGGCAGTATTCTCTATTTTGATTATGGAGTGGAGGTTACGTGACTGTATATATTTTGGGGAATCTCCAGGACTCTGCACCTAACAAAAAGGGAATTTTACCACATGTAATTATACTTGCAGAAACCTGACTTAAGAAAAGGTAGGTATTTCACTGGGCATTTTAGACAAGGGAGATTAACTCAGCTGGGGCAGGGTCACTCTCAGTTCACGATGCAGCTTCAGAGAATGGGATTCCAGGGGCAAGCAATTATCTCATAATGTTACAGAAGAGGAAGCTTCAATAGGTGACAATGGACTGCAAAACAGTCACTAAGAAAATTAAAATGTATCCAAGCCTCTTTCAACACCTTTCAAAGCATTAAGGCAAAGAAGTAACTATGTATTTAATCCACTGCCAGAAAGGTTTTGAAACCTAGTTTTTGCATGATTAACAAGGCAAGTAATCTCCATTGCTCCAAGCAAGACCCTTCATAAATGGAAAATAACTAGCATCTGTGCTCTGATGTGAATAAAACAGATGTCTGAGACCCTCGCAAGGGTTGAATAAAATGGTTACTGGTATTTGTTTTTCACTTATGAGTAGATGTTCTCACTGTGCAATGCGGGGTTGCATGTGTGAGCCGCAATGTCTGATGGGGTGTGTGGAATTCCTGATATTTTCACATTGTTTACACTAAAAATTGGCTACTGATAACCTCACTTTAAATATTCCACATGCCTCTAAATTCTGAACCTGTATGATTTTAGATAAAGAGAAAGGGTAGGTGGAGAGAAACTATTAGCATCTATGTTACACGGTTTATACATAATTATGAGTTATTTATACACGTGTCACATACACACAACTAATACAGGTGACACGTGTGTGATATGCAAATATACGTGGCACACATCTAAATGTGCGTACAAGCTTGAATGTGGCATGAACACACGTGTGATGTGTGTGTGTGGCAGACTGACACACATACATGTCATTGACTATCTGTGGGTTCCTCATTCCTGAATTTAAACAACCTCACATCAAAAGTATTTGAAAGGAAGAACTCAA
>CAUYPK010023794.1:0-60596 GCA_963574355.1 Loris lydekkerianus
TTCATTTGTTCTAGGGTCAGGTTTAAGTCTAATATTTCTTCCTTTAGTTTCTTCTTGGACGATCTATCCAAACTGTCAAAGGGGTGTTGTCAGTAAATTTAACCAAGGAAATGAAATACTTATACACTGAAAACTACAAAAGATTGATAAAAAGAAATTAAACAGTACATAAATGAATGGAAAAAAATCTTGTGCTCATGATTTGAAGAATTAATAATGCTAAGATGCCCATACTACTTAGCATGATCTGTAGATTCAGGGCAAAAAATTTCAATGACTTTTTTTTTAATAGAAGCAGAAAAATAATCCTAAAATTCATATGGAACCACTAAAGACTTCTAATCATCAAAACAGTTTGAGAAAAAAGAAAAAAATCTAATCTCAAAATCTACTACAAAGCTATAATAATCAAAAGAATATAGTATTGACACACAAACAGACACATTGACCAATAGGACAGAGTAGAGTCCAGATATAAGTCCATACATTTATGGTCAACATATCTTTGAAAAGATACCAAGAACACTCACTGGGGAAAAAAAGAGTCTCAATAAATGGTTTTAGGAAAACTGGATATTGACATCTAGAAGAATATATCTCAACCTATATATATGTAAATCAGTTCTAAAAGTACTAAAGTTTTAAATACAAGACACAAAACTGCAAAACGACTAAAAAACAAGATAGGAGAAAAACCTTGCTGGCATTGATCTTTTGGATATGATCCCAAAAGCTTAGGCAACAAAAGGAAAAGCAGATAAATGAATTTACATTAAATTAAAAAACTTCTGCACAGCAGAGGCAACAACGAGTGAGGAGACAATATATGTAATGGGAGAAAATAGTTTTGGAACCATACATCTGATCAGAAATTAATACGGAACTCAAAGGAAATAGCTCAATGAAGAAAAAGGCAAAGACATAAAAAGCGGTTTCTCAAGAGAAGAGTACAAATGGCCAACAGGTGTGTGAGAAAATGCTCAACATCACTGATCTTCAGGGAAATGCAAATTAAAACCCCAATGAAATTTCACTTTCATCTGTTATGATGCCTGTTAACAAAAGACAAATAATAACATGTATATGAGAAGATATGGAGAAAAGGGATCCTTGAACATTATTGTTGGGAATGTAAATTAATACAGCCATTATAAAACACAGTATGGAGATTACTCAAAAAATAGAAATAGAACTACCATATGATCCAGCAATACAGCTTCTGCCTATATATCCCCCCTAAAAAAAAAATAAAATAAAATTGGTATGTCAGATAGGTAATCTGTAGTCTTGTGTTCACTGTAGTATTGATGAAATGCGGAATCAACCCAAATGTATATTAACAGATAAATGGGTACATAAAATGTGGCATATATACACAATGGAATATTATCCTTATAAAGTGAGGAAATGCTGTCATGTGTGACAACACGGATGAACCTGGAGGGTATTGAGATAAGTGAAATAAGAGAGAAATAGACAAACACAAGACTCACTGACATGCAAAATTAAAGTGGAACTCACAGAAGCAAAGGGAGACTGGTGGTTACTAAGGGCTGAGGGAAGAGGAAGTGGAGAGATGTCAGTCAAAGTATACTGAAGTTTGTCAGAGAGGAGAAACTTGTACAACATGGTGATCACTGTTAACAACAATGTACTGTATACTTGGCAATTGCTAAGAAAGTATATTTTAAATTTCCTCAACACACACACACACACACACACACACACACACACACACACAATTTGAAATAACACATATATGTCAATTAGCTTTAGTCTTCCTTGATAGAATTAAGTGTACCTGCCCAAATAAACTTGCCCCGCCCAGGCAGGGTCAGGTTCATGGTCCACCCAGGAAGGGTCAGACTCATGTCCCTCCCAGGAAATAGGAATGTCACTAATCCTGGCTGCCCTAACCCTTTAAATCCCTGTCGCCATAGCCCACGTGTGAATTTCTCCCTAGTCAGGAATCTCACCCAAACTGCACTCCAGGAGGAATAAAAGCCACTTTAATCGCATGAATTGGAGCTCCGTTTTCCTTTTATCTCCTGTCTGGGAATGATTTTATCCTTGGGTCTAGAACCTTTCACTCCCAAAATGTGTATGCATATCAAAGCATCATTTTTCAGACCATAAATGTATACAATTTTTATTTGTCAATTAAAAATGAAAATTTTAGTTTTAAATGAATCAAATTATTTAAAAAGGAAAGAGAAACAGTACTTGAAATGTCTTTATTTCAGGTTCAGAACTAAGTGATTTTCAGGAGTTTGCTGGTCCTCTGAGTATCTGACTTCTGATGAACTCTTTTCTGTGTTCACTGACACATTTTCTTAAGTCTCAAGCTCATTCTTTTTACTTTTGTTATTTTCTTTTGTGTAAATTTTTTTATTTTTGGTTAATTCTTCCTCACAGAGAATTCAGTTGTCTAAGCTTGGTGCGGGCCAACTGCTGCATAGTTATGTAAACGAACCTTGGTCAGGTTAGCTCCCCAGAGCCTTAGCCACAAAACAGGGTGATGTAGAAAGCCTTGGGCTCAACTCCTAGTTTACACTGCTCTGTGGAACCGAAAAGACATCTCCCAGCCCCAGGGGCTTTACCCAGACTCAATGAAAGACGGTGCCCTTGGCGCACTGCAAACCCCAGCACGCACTGACTGCACCAGAGCTGCTCCTGGCCCGGGTAAAGGGCCTGTACCACAATCCCCGCATGCGCTGTACAAACGGGCCTGCGGCCTGGGATAGAGGATATGAACTACAATCCCCAGGATGCACTGCGCCAAGGCCGCGCCAGTCGGAGATGGCGGATGTGGACTACAATTCCCAGCATGCAGCGTGCTGCCTCCAGCCTGCACCTGCTCCGCTTGCTGGCCTTCCAGGCAGACAGACAGCTCCCAGTGACACAGCTGGGAGGACAGGGGGCAGGGCTGGGTGCCAGACGGGATTACCTTGTAGCCGCCAAAAGAGCAGCAATGCCGCAACAAAGAAGATGCCCTCTTCTCTAGCGGGTAGATACCGACTTCAGCGTTCTAAAGCGTCTAGTGCTGCTGCAGAGATACCATTTCCCCTGACCATTTTAAAGGGAGCATAGCAGGCGATTTAAAATATGGCTCCAACAGCCTCACAGCAAGTGGGAATTCTCATAGAATGCACCCAAGTGTGGACAGTCAGTCTTTGTTTTAGGGAGACTTGCAGATTGGGTTCACTCTGCATCCAGGATGTCTTAAGCAGCTATCATTTCAAACTGCAGAAACCTTTGATTGGGAATGTGTGCGTATGTATGTGTAATTCTGAGCACGTATATGCAAGTGTGTGAGTATAAGCGCTCAGGAATGTATGCACCTGCGGGTGTGCAGATGCCCCCTCTGGGAGAGAATCCTCTCAGGGTGGTGATAGGTTTTGCAAGAGAATATTCCTAAACCAGTGGGTTGAGAGGCTGTGATTGCATCCGCCCCTAGGCCTGGATGTCAAGATACACCTGACTGAGGAGCCAGACTTCCCTGCCTGAGTCCCACCTACTGAGAATTTTCTCAGCCCACCAGATGGTACTTAGCTGAGCTATCTCTGTTATCTCTCCAAGCCTAGCAAAAGACTCCAGGGATCGCCCCCCTCAACTCCCAGCCACATGGAGCCTGTCCCAGAATTATGAACTTTCAGGGACCTGCTGTACCCCATACAAAGACAGCGTCCAGCTGCTTCTCCAAGACAGTCTGAGGCTCTTGCAGCTGGGATTTTCCTGAAAAAGCCAGAGACAAGGTCAGCCTGTTCTCCCTCTCAGCTCCCCAGGGTTCAGCAGGGCCGTGCTGTGCTTACTAAGCTGTGTTCCTGTGGGCTCTTCCTTGGGGGTTATGTTTTTGTCCTTGATTTTAGTTTGTGTGCAAGGACGGAAGATGGAGTGCAGCAAAACCGAGAGGCCGTAAAGTCTTAAGTGAGCTCTAAGTCAAGCGGGGCTCCGAGGGGAGGCAGGGACAGGCAATCAACAATTCCACTCTGGAGAGCGCAGCCCCGTTTGTCTTGCTCAGAATTAGGCTTGTGGCACTGCCCTGGGCAGGGCTGGAAGGGCCCCCAGCTTAGCTTCAGACTCCCCACACCTGTGAACAGGGGATCATTGTTCTTTGTAAGATAGGACTCTCAGGCTAAAATCTCAGATTCAAAGATATCTTAGCTGTAAACCTTTCTGTCAAAAAAGTCACGTGTACAACCCAAGACATAACCCACAGGATAGGCTGATTTTTAATCTTTTCCGTCCTTTCCTTGTCGCAGTCTTGCTGCTTTTCCCTTTCCCTTTAGTTTTCTTGCTCCATCTGCAGAGTGTGGGGGAGGGGTGGTCTGCGGAACCTTCTCCCCATTTATCCTTTATGGTTCCTTTACTGTTCTGTAGGTCAGAAGGAAGGTGACTCCAGTGCTTCACACCTGTGGGGGGCGGGAGGGGCCATCTCCTGCCTGTGCCTTCCTGGTAGCAGCAGCACCAACTCCCAGGGTGCTTGTTACTGGAAAGCTCCGAGGCTGTGTCTAGGGAGGAGAGAACACTCAGGACAGGTTAACGACTTATATTTTCCTACACAGTATCCCAGTCCATGAAGCTGTCACAGAGAGCCACATAGGTATACACCAAAGT
Source organism: Loris lydekkerianus (assembly GCA_963574355.1). Classification (NCBI taxonomy): domain Eukaryota; kingdom Metazoa; phylum Chordata; class Mammalia; order Primates; family Lorisidae; genus Loris; species Loris lydekkerianus. The sequence continues at coordinate 4,618 of CAUYPK010023794.1, forward strand.
GTCACACACACACTTGGTGTTGCCATGGCTCTCTGCCTGAGGGCGCCTCCGAGGCTGCAGTGCAGGGATGGAATCCTGAACGCACAGTGCACTTATGAGCTAAGCACACAGAGCTCGATGGTCTGGTCAGGGGGGTGGAGACACAGTCACAGAGGAGGGGACAATTCAGGGGACAATCTAGAGATATGCACAGCGATCCCTTTAGGTCTTTGTGTGCACATTGTCTTCACATATCCAGGTGGAATCTCCAGGAGACAAAGAACAAACAACTGCCCCAGTAGCTGTGAGTTGAGCTGTCCCCAGCGCAGAGAGGGAGGAGACATAGGACTTGTATTCAGCCTGGGGACATGGACCTCATGGAACCAATGGCTCTATCAGTGAAGACACAAGAAGGGTCATATCCTTCCTCTAGTTTGGCTAAATTAGACCTAAGACCTAAAGACTGTTTGCCCACCATAAAAAAACTTAAAACAAGCTTGAGAGGGTCCACCAGTTTTAGAAAATCTTAACCACCTATCAAACCAAACTTTAACAAAGAAAGAAAGCAAAAGACAAACTCTCAGCAATGTGGCAGTCACACTGTCTAACAGCTAATCAAATATTACCAGAAAAGGTAAACATTATTAAGAAAATCCAAGAGGAAAACAAGTTAATAAAAACAGACCAAGAAATAACACATTAGCAGAAACATATATTAAAACAGCTATTAACAAATGTTATATATATGCTCCAGGACTTAAAGGAGGAAATGAACATAATGATAAAATATGAATCATAAGACTGATCATTTGTGCATCAGAGATCACCATCAACAGAATGAAAAGGCAGGCGGCGCCCATAGCTCAGTGGGTAGGGTGCCAGCCACATACACTGAGGCTGGCGGGTTCGAACCTGGCCTGGGCCCGCTAAAACAACAATGACAACTGCAACAATAAAAAAATAGCTGGGTGCCTATAGTCCCAGCTTCTTGGTAGGCTGAAGCAAGAGAATCGCTTAAGCCCAAGGGTTTGAGGTTGCTGTGAGCTGTGACAGTACAGCACTCTACTCAGGGCAACAGCTTGAGACTCTGTTTCAAAAAAAAAAAAAAAAAAAGAATGAAAAGGCAACGTCTTATATATTTTATAAAAAATATAAAATATTTCCAAATCACATATCTTATTTGGAATTAATTTTTATAATATGTAAAGAAATTTACATCTCAATAACAAAAAAGAAAGAACCTGATTATAAAATAAGCAAAGAACTTCAATGGACATTTTGTCAAAGAAGATAGAAATGACTAATAATCACATAAAGAGATGCTCAACATCATTAATTTTTAGAGACATGATATCAAAATTACAATGAGACACTACTTTAGACTTACTAGCAGAGCCACAATTTAAACAAGAGAACAATTATCAGCAAGGATATGGAGAACCTGAGTATCTCATGAATCCTGGTGAGACTAGAAAAGGTGCAGCCACTATGGAAAACAGTGTGGTGGCTCCTCACAAAGGGAAACAGGATCCCCGGCAATTCCACTTCTACATGTAACATATACCTTAAAGAACTGAAAGTAGAAAGCTAAACAGATATTTTTACAGTCATGTATCGGCAGTGCTATTCACAAAACCCGAAGGTGGAAGCCACCCAAGTGTGCATCAGTTGAAGAATGGCTAAAGAAAAAGTCCATCCGTGGATCAGGACGTGATCCAGCTTTAAAGGAAGGGAATTCTGACACGTGCCACAGGTGGATGAATAATTAAAGGCATTCTTCTAAATGAAATGAATCAGACACAGATGAACAAATACTGCATAATTATGCTCATACGATGTATCCACAGTAACCAGAGTCACAGAAACACAAGGTGAAACTGTGGTTACCAGGGGCTGAGGGCAGGAGGGATTGTTGCTTAGTGGGCTCAGAGCGCTGAAATAAAAACGTTCTGGGAATCGATGGGGGCTTGCTGTATGCTCAAAAATGGTTACGCTTTTAGATTTCTTGATATTTACATTTACCATAATAAAATAATTAAATAAAAAAAGAACAAAAGAGGTCTTCCAGAGACGGAAATGACAATGTGCGATTAAAAAATAGGTCCCTGAGATTAACGACAGATTAGATGCCACGGAAGGAGAAAGCTGTGGATTTAGGACACGACAATGGAAACAGCCCACACGCAGCTGAAAGAATGAGAAAAAAGCTGAAAGAAAAGGAGGGGGAGAAGGGGCAGAGCAGGTACATTTTTTTGAAGGAATTATGGCCAGAAATTTTACAAATTTGGTGGAAACTGCAATCCTGTAGATGTGAGAAGCTCACTGGCGCACTAAGTGGAGAAACACGGACGGCCTGACTGAAAGGCATCACAGCCAGACCTCCGAAGACGAAGAGTAAGTCGAAAGTCTTAAGAACGCCCGGATAAAAACTGCATTACTTATAGAGGAAAAGTAATTTAAAAAGACATCAGAGTTTCAAAAAATCAAGAAAGCCAGAAAACAATTGGGCAGCATCATTAAAGTCCTGAAAATACACTCCAGCCAAAAATTCTGTATCAAGGAAAATTATTCTTTTTAAAATAAACATGAGAAAAAGTCCTTTGTTAGATGAAGAAAAAGTGAAAGAATTCATGGCCACCAAACCCATAGTAAGCGAAATTATTATATAAAAGAGGTGTTTCCCATGGAAAAAAATGATAACAGGTGGGAAATTGGACTGACAGATGTAAAATACGTAAGAATGAAATTAATAAGATAAATGAAACCTATATCAAGAAAATGCTAAACTTAACCAAGAAAGATAAAATAACAGGCCGGAATGGGACAATATTCCATGTTCTTTTATAGGAATACAAACACACAAATTAATTTATAAATTTAAGTATCTTTGGTGCAAAATTTCAAATGGATAAAAGAATCCAAAGTATCTCTATAGTTCATTAGAAAACAAATAACTTAAATGGAAGTATAATAAGGAATATTTTTATTAACCATTATAAAACATATTAAACTATAATAATTATAAGAGTGCTTTTCCAGTGGTAGAAAAGGTGTGTTATGATGGGGGAAAGTGAAAGGATAAAGATAGACCTGGTGTGATGATGTAGTGCACAATAAGAGTGGCTGTAACTTTAAAAATCGGGGGAGAAGACGGCTTCATATGCTGAAATTAATAAATGGACACATTTAAAAATAATTTTCTCAAAAACTCTCATACACCAATTACACAACAGGTATCAAAAACCTTACAATGTGTATATTCTGTGGTTCATAAATTCTGTGTCTGGAAACCTATCTGTGTACAAATGTCAAACAAGAGATTCAAATGTCCGTACAAGAAGGAGATAAAATTTATATTCATAACTACGAACAATAGAAACAACTTAAATACCCTACAGTAGGGAGTTGGCTGAATAATGATGGTACCATAGAATATTGAGTATATGGGTTTCATATTTATCAATAAACTATTAACACAATTTCATATAATCAAATATACCCCTATCATGTGTTTTTAAAAATCATTTGTGATCTGATTTGTTTCAGAAGTGATCTATGCCGAGTGATGAGCCAGGTGCTACTGAATGTGAGGAGTGTCCATGCTGGAGAAACACCTGTGGGGGATGGTCAGTCACGTGGGACAAAGTACATTTGGTAACTATGGCCACTTTGGCCATCCCCGGGGACACAGAGGGACGTCTGGCTACTGGGTGTCTCCAGCCTACCAGGCTCATTCAGTGCGCCCTCCTCGGCAAACCCCTCAGCTCCACAAGGGCACAGCAGGTGAGCGCCTGGGGTGACCAGGTCACAGCGTGCCCACTGTCGAGGCAGTGACAGGCAGATGAGGAGTGACTGAGGCTTCTTACCTCGGCAACCTGCCTGTCCTCTTCCTGGGACAGCCCTCGGCAGCCTGTAGGGTGTGTGTGGAACACGATGTGCTGCCTGGATGCTTTTAAGTCGTCATCGTCAATTATTTTTGGCAGTGGTTCCTTTTCAACAGAAATGAAGGATGCTACATCCTGAGCAATTAGTCTCAAGGTCTGTCCCTTCTCCTACCTGGACCATGTCACCTCTCTCAGGGAGGAGAGCACCCTCAGCCCCGGGACTGCCTGCAGCACTGCGACCCCAGGCTCCCAGGGCCTTGCTCTGCTTGCCATGCTGCCTTCCTCTGAAGGAAAGCAAGGAGGACAAATGGTGTCCAGCTGGGAGGGACCTTCCCGTTCCCCAGGGACAAGCTGTCCAGGCATCCGTGTGAAAGCATTCTCGCTCTCTGCACATGTTCCTCATGTGGAGATAGCGTCAAGCACCAGCTTCTGAAAGGGGGACCTTTTCTTTGTTCACTTGTGTGTGCTTTGTGTTCCTGTATTGGTGTATGTGTTGTGTGTGGTGTGTGGTATGTGTGTGTGTGAGGTATGTGTGGGGGGTGTGGTGTGTGCATATGTGGTGTATGCAGTGTGTGTTGGTGTGTGTGGTGTGTGTGGTGTCTGTGTGTGTGGTGTGTGTATATGTGTGGTGTGTATGATGTGTGTGTGGTGTGTGTGTGGTGTATGTGGTGTATGGTGTATGTGTGTGTGATGTGTGTGGTGTGTATGTGTGGTGTATGGTGTATATGTGTGGTGTGTGTGGTGTGTGTGTGTGGTGTATGGTGTATATGTGTGTGGTGTGTGTATGTGTATATATGTGTAGTGTGCATATATGTGTGGTGTGTGTGGTGTGTGCGTGTGGTGTGTGCGTGTGGTGTATGGTGTATGCGTGTGTGGTGTGTGTATATGTGTGGTGTGTGTGGTGTGTGTGTGTGGTGTATGGTGTATATGTGTGTGCTGTGTGTATGTGTGTATATGTGTGGTGTGTGTATATGTGTGGTGTGTGTGCAGTGTATGTATATGTATGTGTGGTGTGTGTGGTATATGGTGTATATGTGTGTGGTGTGTGTATATGTGTGGTGTGTGTGCGGTGTGTGTATATGTGTGGTGTGTGTGCGGTGTATGTATATGTATGTGTGGTGTGTGTGGTACATGGTGTATATGTGTGTGGTGTGTGTGTGTGCAGTGTGGGTACTTGTGCTTCTTGTTGCTAAGGAGATTAAAGTAGAAATGTCTGGGTGCCATTATGCTCAGGAATTTAAAAGCATTGTAACTATGATAGGAAGTTTTAAATGACCTTGCACAGAACAGAAGTTACGTATCGTCACATCTCTAAGCATTATCATCTGTTAATAGTGATTCACGTGTAGTTCGTATGGACATTACCAGGGTGGTGAAAGTCTTGGGCAAGTGAATAGAGGGTGCGGGGATCCCCAAGCACAGCCCCTTAACCAAATCCAAAGGTCTTTTCTTTAAAAGGATTTGTTCTGTAAACTTGGGATTCAGTCAAAAGGCCATAATCAAGGACCTGGGAGGCCACCTGCAGCCCCAATAAGGCAGCTCCTTAACTTTGAGCCTTTTTCGTCTGTAGAACGAGCATCAGAACTCACGGCTGGGGGGCTGCGGTGAGAGTTCCACACAGCTAGGCCGAGATTGGCGATAATGGAACAACATGCTGGAGATGGCTCCTGCCAACCTATGAGAACTGATGGTTACATTTCCAGGCACTCGGTGAGCCATTGTTACATAGAGTCGTCATTAAAAATTAAATTATAGAAGTCACAATCAAATAAATTATACTTAAAGCAAAAGTAATGCAAATAAGAAGTACTTGGGACACTCAGTTCCCAAATATTGTGGACTTCTTATCATGACCTCTCCCTCGGGGTTGGGTGTCTGTGGCGGGAAGCGTGGTAAACTACTGCGTCCTCTCCTAACTGCTCTTCCGGCAATGCCACGTCGGCAAGGTGGAACTGGCTGTAGTGGGAGCAGTCTCACCATGGACCTTGACAAGCCTAGGAATTGGGGCTTGATGTAATGTTTCATTGATTGCCTAGACTTACAATAGAGAAAAATAGTAGTAATGCAGATGAAACTTAAAAGCATATTATATCTGCAGCCATCACATTGTGAACAGCACAGAAATTAAGGAAATCCTCCTCCAGTATCTGAAAACTACCATCTGGTTCAGCAAAGATGTCACACACATCACTGACAAAGAGGTCAGTCTGGACACAGCTCCACTGTCACAGCCATCTGACACACCACCCCACATTCCCATTGTAATTACATTCATTTATAAATGAAAAAAACATAGTGTGGCGATAGTTCAAGTGTTTTTTTGTCTTAAATAGATTTTATTTTCTATGACAGTTTTAGATTCACAACAAACTGAGCAGAACACACAGAGATGTCCCATATAGCACCCCCGTACCCAAGCAGAGACCCCTGGACGGTCAACATTCCCCACCACGGGGGCACATTTGTTACAATCAATAAAGTATTTGGGAAAAAAAATTAACAACAGCGTTTAGTTAGAATCACTTTTTTCTGTACAAAATTTATAATGAAGAATATCATGTATTCATTATTAATTGTAACTATCACATACGATATAACCTTTAAGTGTATTATGAACATTAATGCATATAATGAACTCTGTTCCTGTGTGTTGATTCATATCCACGAACGCATGAACGCATTCCACTTTGTGGAATCCAGTGGTGACGCCAACACTTAATCCTGTTGCCTTTGTAGCTCACATTGACGTGTTCGTGGGAACGTACGTGTATGTATAGTTGAGTCTCGGGCTTTTCATTTGCGTTCTCCTGATAAGTAATGATGTTGAGAACACATTATAAGTGGATAGGCCAGTGGGTAACAACTTTTGTGAAGTGTCCTACCAAGAATTTTCTGATTATTATTGTAAAAGTTCTTAAAATATTCTAGTTTGTGGGCAGATATTTGTGTTGTGAAAGCTTATCCAACTCTGTGGCTTAAATTTTTACTCTATTCATGGTATATTTTTGATAAACATAGTTCTTTCATTTAGTAAAATCCATTTTTTTTAAAGTTTGATTCTGTCTAAGGAATATTTTACCACTACGAGTTCGGGCAGATATTTTCCCATGATATATACTAGATGTTTTGTGGCTTTGACATTCACTTTTAAGTTTAAGCCCCATTCAGAACTTTTTTACACACAATATGAAATGGGAAAAAAGGTAACTTTATTTCCTTATGAATATTCAATTTATCGGGCTCAATTTTTTAAAAACTTGTTTTTCCCACGCAGGGAATTTTGTTAAAAATTGGCTGATCATATTATGCTGGTCTGTTTCGAGACTCTCTTCTTTTTGTTAAATCTATCTTATAGACTTGTTTCACTATCACACTGTTCATATCACTGCAGCTTTGTAGTAAGTCCTGAAATCTGGTGGTGTGAGTCAATGATGTTGTTCCTGTTGAAATGGCCTCAGCTCTTCTGGGTCTTTGGCATTGCTGTACTCAGTTAACTACTAGAGTGTTGATTTTCACAAACATCATTGCAATATTGACTGAAATTGCACTGACTTTACTGACAAATTTTGGAAGAACTGTCATCACTATGACACTGATTCTTATAGTCAAAGAACAGGGTATATGTCTCCATTATGTGCAGAGAACCTGGCTGGCACCTGCCCTGGCATTCCTGTAGTAACCCCAACTTGGTCATGATATTATGTGGTTTTTCTATATTACTGAAAACTTTGAAATATTTTGTTATACATTTTACATATATTTTCAGGAGAGTGAATATTCTCTAATTTTCTCTGCTTGTAATGTCATTGACAAGTTTGCTGGCCTTACTGAGTGAATTTGGAGGTAGTCCCACATTTTTTTTTTTTTTTTTTTTGCATTTTTAGGGAAGTCTTGTATAACATTGGCATTATTTTTCCTTAAATTTTTATAAAAAACAATCAGTCAAGCTCTTTGACAATGGAGACTTCTTTGCAGATCGAATTTTGTTAATGGACACAAGACAACTTAGATTTCCTGTTTCGTTTAGTGTCAGTCTTGGTAAGTGATGTTTTAGTAGAAATATTTCCATTTTTATTCCATTTATATTTATTGGCATAAAGTTGTTCTCAATACCCTATTATAAACCTAAGATCTAAGATGTATTTCATCTAAGTGGCATAGAAATATTTTATCCACTTGAACATCTTAGTCTGTAGATTAAAGTACTTTATTTACTTAAAATTAATGTAATCAATCATTCAATTGGGATCTTTATCAGTCTCAGTCCTCAATCAATAAAAAAGAGAAACCATATAGTCATTTGTACAGGGAAGATGAATCATAAGGTATCATGAGCTACAACATGGGATGGCAGTAACAAGGAAAGGAACTCTACAGAATATAGAAATAGAGCCCCTACAGTGAGTGCCCCAGGAAGAGCCCTCCCCCCTCCGCCATGCCCCAGGCTGAGAGCCAGAGCCTGCAGGACGTGGCTCACTGCCTATTGGAGGAGGATCTATGCTGCTTCAGCGTTGGAACTTGCTTGAAATCTGCTTTCTGCATCTTGCCAGAGATCTTCCTTCTGGGGAGCTGGGGAAAGTTGTTGCAAGGAAGATGTCTCTCCAAATACCTTCTTTTATGAAACCACCTGAGACAGGATGTCTGCTGAACCACTGGAACAGTGGTTCTTGTATTAGACCACTGTTCACTGCAGGAGCCTGGTGCCTGAGCAGGTGCATGTCTGAAGGAATCCAATGTTAGGGAAGATGCACATCTGGAGGTGCCTGGTGCCAGGGAAGATGCACATCTGGAGGGGCCTGGTGCCAGGGAAGATGCACATTTGGAGGAGCCTGGAGTGAGGGAAGAAGGACATCTGGAGGGGCCTGGTGTCAGGGAAGATGCACACCTGGAGGGGGCTGGTGTCAGGGAAGAAGCACATCTGGAGGCATCTGGACTCGGGGAAGCTGCACGTCTGGAGGGGCCTGGTGTCAGAGAAGCTGGGCACCTGGGGGGCTTTCTAGGGGAGCTCACCTAGGGAACAAAGCCTCCCCTCCTGTGGTGTCTAACATCATGTCGGGTGGCAAAGTAGCAATATTTAATGGGCCCAGATCCTTTCTCATGGAGAAGGCAAACAGCCTGGAGTTGAGCCCAGAGCTGACAGATGCATGACCAGCATGGAGTCTTTCATGTCCCTTCCAATAATAATATTCTTCTAATAATTATACTTTTTGTATGTAATATAATTAATACTTCACTTGGGATTATTCTTAACCTATTATCATTTTTTCTGTTTTTATTTGTTGTATGTTTCTTTTCTCTACTTTTCTTCTTTTGATATAAGCAAGTATTTTAAAGTTTTTATCCGTATCATTTTGTTGATTTTATGAACATCTCTTTTTCCTCAAGAGTTGTGATTATAAAGTTGAGATTATAAGATGCACCTTGATTAATTACAGCCTAATGTAAGTTAACTGCCTGAGAACTCCTCGGTGATTCTGCGTACAACCTCAGAAGATTTAACGCGGGGTTGTCTCTGTTATTATTGCTATTTTAATCTCTATATATTTTAGACCATGGTCAGTATTATTATGTTTTGTAGAGCCAATATTTATTTATATTTACCTTATTTATCTTCTCTCGTGCTTTTTTTCTTACTGATGTCTGTGTTTCTCTCTAGGATCACTTTCTTTCCCCTAAGCAGTTCACCTATGTTTGTGGAGGGGACGGAAGGGCACTTATTTTGACTTCACGTGTGGACGACGACTTCTTCCGGCAGAACCCCAGGTGGCCAGTTGTTCAGTTGCTACTCCACTGACCTCAATGTCAGCTAATAGAATTTTTGTTTTCCTTTGCAGGTAATGATTACTTTTTCTCTGCCTTCTTTTAGTCTTTGGACTTCAGCAGTTTTGTTATGGGTCGTCATAATAATTCATGTTTGTGCTGCTTGAGACTCATAGTCCTTTTATATCAAGGCTTTGAGTCTGACCATCCGTTCTAGACAATTCTCAGCACTGTGTCTTTAGCTCCTTTCCCTCCTCCCTGGCACTTGTCACCATGCGCCGTGTCTGTTTGTCACCAATGCTGTTTCCTGTGTCTCTCTCCTCTCTGCTTAAGACTGATATTTCTAATGATCCATGTATAGAATCTAATCCCACTTCGATGTTGCTTTTAAGCTTAGCTATTAAGTTCTTACCTTTGTTTATTGCATGTTTACTGATAAAATTGTTAGTTGACTCCTTTTTATAGAATCAGGGTTTCTGATTAAGTTCCTCATCTTTGCTTGACCATATTCGCCAGAGTGAAAGCCCATGGACCATCTGGATCCTACCCCAGGCATCAAACTCCAACCAGTGGACCATCTGAACCTCTTTCTCTATTTTCATCATGTTTTATTTTCTTGGTCATACCTGGTGGTCTTTTGTGAGATATTGGGCATTTGTATAAAAATCTATTGAGACTTGGGATGAGGTTCTTGTCTACCGGAGGGTACGTCTTCCCATTGGTCCCACACTGCTCAGAGGATGAGTTCACTAGAGGCTATGACACTGTTTTTGTTTGATTGTTTTGTTTTGAGGTAGTTTCTATAAGTCTTTATATAACTCTAATTTCCTTCCTCTTAGGATTTCACCTTGAAGTTTATAACTGACAGTTTGGAGTATTCATGAACACCCATGGACCCTTAAGGTCCAATTCAGCCCCGTAAGCCAAAAATTACACTGTTTTAAACTCCAAACTGCAAAGCTTTGTGCTTGGCTTCCTAGGATTTTTCCCCATTCATCTTAAGAATTTAATAAATGCCTTTGGGGGCAACTGCAGATTTATGACAGAATACTCTCACTGTAGGCTGAGTGGTTGACCCCACCCCCACCCCCATGTTAATATGGTGAAGCCTTAACCCCCTAGTGACTATCTTTGAGAAACATTAGTCTCAGATAGGTTGTGAGGTATAATAGGATTAGTGTCCGTAAAGTAGAGAGGAGTGTATGTCACAACTCTCCCTGCCAGCTGAGGTCACAGCAAGACACATCTGCCAGCCCAGCAGAGGCCCTCAACAGGACCAGGCTAGGCAGGCTCTGTGACCTCATGCTCAGCCTTCAGCAGTAAGGAAATCAGTGTGTGTTGCCCATAAGCCACCTCCTCTGTGGTATTTTGTTGTGGCATCGAGGTGGCTGGGACACCCTGCACCCCCCTCTCTCCAGGATCCGGGCTCCTCAAGGCTGGCTGCACCCCTGAGAGCAGTGTCAGTGCAGCCCAGGTGGTGCCCGGCGGGTGTCCAGGACTCTCCCAGCTAGAGAGTCCCATGGCTCCCTCCTGCCTGGGCCCTTTACTTGCTGACGTGGTTGCTGGGGCAGCTCTCTGGTGCCTGCAGAATGACAGTTTTCTTTTCTTTTCTTTCTTTCTTTTTTTTTTTTTTTTTTTTTTGTAGAGATAGAGTCTCACTTTGTCACCCTTGGTAGAGTGCCGTGGTGTCACACAGCTTACAGCAACCTCCAACTCCTGGGTTTAGGCGATTCTCTTGCCTCAGCCTCCCAAGTAGCTGGGATTACAGGTGCCCTCCACAACACCTGGCTAGACAGTTTTCTTTTTAATTTGACTTTTCTGCATGTTCTCGATGAAGCGTTTGTATGTGCCACTCACTCCTCCATCTCAGCAGCAAAAAGAAATCCTGAGTGTGATTTCCTGGTGGTGAAGCTCAGGGAGGCAGTGGACAGCCATTCTGGGTCAGGATGGAGAATGGGAAGCCTGCGGCCTGCAAGTTACCTGCTCCCAGTCTCCGACAATGTTCCCAGGGAACCACTGCCCAGGTCCTTTACCCCACGATGCCATCTCTGGAACATCCTCCACACACAGCCCCAGGTGTTCACATAAAATTCACCCTATCTATCTGCCTAAGTCTCTTTAGCTTCTTACTGGAGATAGCAAATCACTCTGGTCAAACACCAGCCAGCCTCAGTTGTCTGAATTTGCTCACTCCTCCCTGAGCATCACAGTTTTCTTAGCTAAATTCAGGCTGACTTTGCGTGTTGGACGGGTTTGTATTTCTCCCTTACCCCCTTAATAAAGAAAGAGAATAATACTCATGACTGAGAACGAGGGTCACTGAGATGATGCAAATATTTGGGAAGCAGCGTCGTTTGAACACTTGAAAGAAAAGTGCAATATAAATGATTATTTTTTAAAGCACCATATGTAGGAAATGCAATCCAGCTTTTTTAGAGAAGAAGTGTTTTGGTGTTTCATCCCAATTTACTGATGAATGGTAACTAATGAAATGTTTGTCTGGGACTCTGAAGAGGCAATTCAATTGGCTGTGTGTAGACAGATAACGCCAGGCACTTCTGATCTTGCCGACCAAAGCATCTTATATAATGATAAATTATACCAGGTTTCAAAACCCTCTAAATGATGTTATCTGCAATACCACTGTCTCTCCTTACTATCTCCCGGTTTTACTTTCTCTTGGTGAAAGAAATAACAGTTTGTAGAGGCTTATAAATTCCAGCTCTTATCTTTTAAAATGGTTGTTCTTTTTCCTCATCTTAACATGCAAATAGACTGCCTTTCTTCAGTCTTTGATAAAGAGCCAGGAGAAAAGTTCACAAGGTTTTGATAAAGCATCGGGAGAAACCCGGCCAGCACACACAGATGCACATGGAATTTATTATCTGCTGGAGAGCTGCCCTGAGCACCCCTCCCCTGACACCCTCCGAGGAGGCCGGGCTGAGCACTGTGGGAGATACTCAGAGAAAGCAAAGGGATAAAGAAACAGAAATCTGGTGAAGAAATTCAGAATCGTCTGGTCACAAAAGGAATTTACCTAATTGTCTTTGACATGGATGACAGCACAGGGGTTGTGGAAAGAGCGTGGGCCAGGCTCCCTTGGAGGAGGCTTCAGGCAAGGTGACTTCTCAGAGTCCTTTGACCTTCAGTTCTGCGGACTAGTCCTGACTTGGCTACTAATTTGCTGGGTGACCTTGGAAGGATCCATCAGGCATTCAGCATCTTTCTCTAAGAAAGGAGGGAGGGAAGTTGGGTCTCTGCCTTGCGCCCTGGTCCTGACACTCGTGCCCATAGGCCAGGATCGTCAGTTCTGGGGTGAGGGTGGAGGATCATCCAGGGGGGATCGGCCAGGGGGTCCAGCCCTTCCACCTCCTAGGGGCCAGCCTCCCCACCTACAGGCCCCTGGCTTTGCCCAGACACACAAGACCCTCCTCATCTTCATTTCCTTTTCCACCTGCTCACATCTCATGGATCTGCCAAATTTCCTTTCCAAAACTACTTTTTTTTCCCCTCTGAATCCCATTGTTTATTTGATTATAATCAAGGTCAGAGTTTTTTCTAGATGTTTCTTCCTAGCCTGAACTGGACCTTTTTTTTTTTTTTTTAAAGTTTCTTCATGTATGCTTTTAAAATAATATTTTAGATTAATATGAGGGTACAAATGTTTCGGTTACATTGTTTTCATTTTTAAGGTGAAGGTCAAGTTGTAGGTGAGCCCTTCACCCAGGACGTGCTGTCTACCTTTGCTTTGTGTCCGTTAGACCCGAGTTTACCAACCTCTCCCTCCTCCCTTCCCCCCTCCCCGCCACTTGAATAAAGTTGTGTTTCTCTCTTGTGTGGGCCTATAGTTGTTTATTGGTTTCACATTAGTATTGAGTACATTGGATACGTGCTTTTCCGTTCTTGTGATATTTTTCTAAGAAGAATGCATTTCAACTCCATCCAGCTAAATACAAAAGATGTAAAGTCTCCTTTATGGCTGAATAGTACTCCGCGGTATATATATAACACAGTTTGTTTATCAATTCATGGATTAATGGGCACTTCGGTTCATTCCATGTCTTGGCAATTGCAAATTGAGCTGCAATAAACATTCTAAGGTCAATGTCCTTGTGTTAAAATGAAGTTTTTCTTCTAGATAGATACCTAGTAATCAGATTGTGGGATCAAAAGGAAGGCCAGCTGTTAGTTCCTTGAGGATTCTCCTTACTTCTTTCTATAGCAGTTGTGTTAGTCTGTAGTTTCACCAGCAGTGTAAAATGTTCCCTTCTCTCCACATCCAGGCCAGCATCTGTAGATTTGGGATTTTGTGATGTGGCCTAATCTCACTGGAGTTAGGTGATATCTCAGGGTACTTTGATTTGCATCTCTCTGATGATTAAGGATGATGAGCATTTTTTCATGTGTTTCTTAGACATTCATCTGTCATCTTCAGAGAAGTTTCTGCTCAAGTCTCTTGCCTACTTACAAATAGGATTGTTTGTTCTTTTCTTGATTAAGTTCTCTGTAGATTCTAGTTATCAGGCCTTTGTAAGATTTATAACATGAAATAATCCCCTCCCATTCTGAAGGCTGTCTGTTTGCTTTAGTTATGGTGCCCTTAGCTGTGCAGAAGCTTTTCAGCCTGATCATGGTGCTGGGAGAACTGGTTAGCCACACCCAGAAGACTGAAATTGGACCTTCAGTTCTCACCACTGACAAAAATTGAATCTTGCTGGGTAAAAGATTTAAATTTAAGATACAAAACAACAAAAATTATAGAAGAAAGTATATGGAAAACTCTTGACAGAATCAACCTGGGAAAAGATTTTATGAAGAAGACCCCCGTGACAATTGCAGTAACACCAAAACTACTTTTCCTGGTGATTTTTGTCAGGTTACTTTTCTTTCTAAAAATTCTCATTCTGTGACTTGGCCCTAATTTTTTTTTCTGTCTACAAGAGGCAACTTAAAAACATTTAGATACCTAATGGGTAAAGTCAACCTCTACTCAGGGCATGTGCAGTGATGCTGGGACGGACACCACTGTATGGTGGTGACTGTCACGTCAGCATGCGCTGCAGCTCTCCTGCTGCGTGTTCCATGTTCAGCACGTACTCATCTTAGAGCTCCAAGTCAAGCCCTTAGACCACATCTCCCCCCAGCTCCTCCCCCCAGCCCCTGGTGACCTACTGTGCTCTTCTGTGGGTTTGACTGTTCCAGGTTCTACGTGTGAGACTGTCCGGGAAGCACCTGATTGTGGCTGGTTCATCCCACTCAGCGTAACACCCATCCAAGTTGTGGCAAAGAACAGGACCTTCCTCTGCACTAAGGCTGAGTGGTGTCCACTGTGCCACGTGCGAGGGCATGAAAGCTGCTCCCACATCTTGGCTGTGGTAAGCAGAGGTGCAGTGAGCACGCAGCGCCTAGTTCTCATGGGATGCCGCTCAGTCTCTCGTCCCTCCACCCCGTCCTGGGAGCCTGCTCCCCAACTCTGACCTCATGGTGGGGTCCTATGTCCTCCATGCTCCCTCCATCCTGTGACCCCCTCTGTCTCTCTGCCTGCCAATCATCAGTGCCTGTCTGTCCCCTGACAGGCTCCCCTGCCTGTAACTGCTGCTGCCAGGATTGGTTTTAAGCCTTGTTTGTTTCTGCTTTATTATCTCCTGTCCATGGGGCCTGTGTCTGCACTCCAAGAGGCCTTTTTCACTCCCCCCAAGAAAATGGAAGAAATATGAGTAGCTAAATGTTGGTATATTTGTTTTATAATAAAAATTAATATGCAAGGCCTCAAGGAGGACATCTGGTCTGTGCTGCCCACATCTACAGCAGCACCAACACAGGGGGGCTGCGCGGGCTGCCCTGGGGGGTTAGTCTGGGCCTTTGGGCTTCTGCCCGTCTGTAGAGGGGAGAGGAGAAACTTCCGGCATCGGTCTGTGTCTCGTGTAACAATGTAAATTCAGGAAGGAGCTGCTGAGGAGTCTCGACAGGTGTTAGTCCTCTGAGTTTTAGGACAATGAATAATAAACGTCATGAAAAAGAAATACTTTTTAAAACTGTCCCAGTCATCTACTGCTGTGTCTCAAATTGCCACAAACTTGGTAGCTGAGCCCAGTGTGCTTTCAGCATCACACAGTCAACCCTTGTCATGGTTGGCAGTTGGAGGATCCTTGCTCAGAGACCTCAGAAGCCACAGGCCAGGTGGTTTCCCTCCAGACTCTCGGTGCTCTGGAAGTATACCTGTGCTCGTCGGAACTCAGGGCCTCATGACTATAGGAAGGGGGTCCTGACATTCTGTGCCTGCCGGACAGGCGCTGCTCTCAGCACCACAGGGACCCTCCCCGGGCGGCCACTCTGTTCTTCAGGGCTGGAGGGTGACTCTGCAGCTCCAAGCCCAGGCTGGAAGGAGGCCCCCACCTTCTTTTGAAAGGCTCACCTGCTCAGACCAGGCCCACGCAGGGTGAACTGATTTACTTAAACTGAACTAATTTGTGAGCTTACATTCAAAAAATTCCTGCATCTTTGTTACAAAGTGCAGCACAATCCCATCTCTTTGCTACATCTTATGTGTAAGAAAAAGCAAGTTTCAAGAACTATCTGAGCAGGGATCTTATTCTTAGGGGACTGCCCAAGAGTCTTTCTGTGACAGAAACCCACTGAAGAGACAAGCCGTCACTCGACACAGACCAAGAATGTCAATTCACATCGCAGGACAGAAAGGTTGGCTCAGGAGCAGGGAAGGGCCCTCATAACACGAGGCAAGTGTCCCCTTCCACAAGGAGCTATAATGCCAGTGCACCAGCCCCACCTGGAACGGCTTCTCCTTACTCTGCACATTCTCCCAACTGTGCCCCAGAGAATGCAGGAAGCTCTTAGGGAAGTGGCTGGGCCAGTGCTGCAGACCCGAGGGCTGTGCCATCTATGAGTCAGTTTCAGCTTCAGTCTCCAGGGTGTAACCAGAGGTAGGGCCACTGCCCTGGGAGGTGCCTGTCAGACATGGGCAGGGCCCACCACACCCGTGAGGGAGGTGGGGGCTGAAGAAGCAGATGGGATGGCAGGGAACCCCCGCCCCCCACACGGAGCCATCCACGCCTCTGGTCCTGCCCCAGCTGGGCTGTCTGCTTCCCTCCCCGTCCTCCGTCTAATCAGTCCATCATCTCTCTACCCTAATCTCTGCTCTTTGTGCTCCCTGCCATTAGTCCCTGGTTTGGGAGGATTCAACCTCCACCTAAAGGAATAGGGAGGTGCAGATGGGAAGAGGGGACAGAATCCTGAATGGAGTACATGATTTGGGTGTGGCTTCTGTTTGTCCACTGGCAAAAGGGGAATGGATGAGAGATGACCTCAGAAGTCCAACACAGCTTGAAAGGCCTCTGGATTCCAGAAGGCCTCTGACATGACAGGTTGTTACTTGTTCTATTGAGGTGAAATCCACAGCAGATAAAATTAAGCATTCTGAGATGAACAATTAGGCGGCATTTAGTACATTCAGGAAGTTGTACAGCCAGATGGGTTATTTAACTTCTTTCTTTTCTTTTTTTCTTTCTTTCTTTCTTTTTTTTTTTTTTTTTTTTCCATAGCCAGGACAGAGAAGATTGGGAAAGCAAAAGAGGAGGAATGGGATTTCACCTGGCCCCTGTGGGATAGTGAAAGGGACCCATTTCCATGGGCAGGAGCACAGCAGGGCCCATGAGGGAAGTCCTGACTCCACCTGTCACCTGAGGAGGCGTCGATGACTCGCTAGGACTCCAAGTATTCAGGCCAGGTGTCACTCATCCTGGGTCTGCCCTTACGCAGACACTCTTGTCACCAGTGGGCAGCTGTGAGCATAGGAGAACTTCAGAGGGCGTCAAATCCAGGCCCCAAGGGGGCAGAGGAGATGAGGCTGACCTGATCGAAGAGGGGCCCCGGGAGCCTGGGGGCTGTGGGTGCCTGCCTGTCCTGAGGCTGGAGCTGCGGCCCAGGCCCTGCCCAGTGCGGCCTGCTCTGTGTAGAATGCTGCTGCCCATTTTCTGCAGAGAAACTGAGGTTGGGGTGGGGGGACAGAAATGAGGCTGTGGCTGCAGCACAGGAGAGGGACGCAGCCACTCCAGGGTTGTCATGTCCGCACAGCAAAAGGTAAGTCAGACCCTAGCACTGACCCCCTCCTTCCCCCAGGTGCTTTCTTCCAACCAGGCTTTTAGCATCTAAAATCGGATGTTCATTTGTTTATTTCTCTTTATGGCCTTTTCATGTGAGCACGTATGTTAGTATCTGTTCAATTGCCATCTTGGTGCAGTTAACTGGGAAAGTCTGCCCTTCTGCATGTATTACTTTCTTTAGAAGAAATAAAAGCTATGCTTTAAAAAAAAAAAAAATGAGCGCTATGAAAATAGAGATAAATGTACAGGTAAAATGTATTTGTGCCCCAAAGTGCCAAGTGCAGTGAACAATGGCTTCCGGTCTCGAGAGGTAGAAGATGGCCCCTGACAACCCTCTCCAGATAACTTGGGGAAGCTGAAAGCTGGGGTGGCAGTCGCCAGAGTCAGGAGGGGTTGGGCTGGGGGTCCACCTGCGAGGAGCCTTCTGGGAGACTCATTTCACAGTCAGAAATGAAGACTCCCAAGGGGTGGCCCAGGTTGGGGGAGGAGGGACGTGCTAGCCCAGGTAGGGCTGTGGCCCTGTGCCGGACCTGACAGCTCTCCCTGGAAGCCCGCTGGCCCCCACTGCCCTGCACTCTGGCAGGACCCTGGCTTCAGCACAGGGAAGGCGATTCTCCCAGCAGCACCAGGAGCGTGGTTTATGGTTGCTGCAAAGCAGCTCTCCTAGTGACTCTAAATTACTGCGCTCCCGCCTGCGCGCGTGCATGAATAATAGACCCTGACGGCTCAGAGCACGCCACAGCGCAATTTCTCAAGGCGCCTGGAGAGCTTCTCAAGGGTGCTTGCCGAGGTCATAGCCCACTCGAGCTGTTCGGGGCGGGGAGAAGCAGAAACCCGCAGGTGGAGAGCAAACACTGTTCCTTAGAGGCATGGAGAGCAGGTGTCTGCGGACGCGAGGGGGCTGCATCTGCCCAGCCTGGCTCCGAGAGTCAGAGGCCTCCCAGGCAGGGCTCCACCTGCCTCGGTCCACTTACTCCTCCCAAATGAACAGCCTGGGCAAGGTGGGGACGGGACCCAAACACAGCTGTGGTGTTTCCAGGATCACCTGTCACAGCAGGAGAGGGGATCCAGAATTCTGGGCACCAACCGTGAAACCTTTCCTGACTCCTCTCCTGGGAAGCCAGGGTCCCAGTGGTGTCTCACACCAGGCTCACTGACCTTGAGCGACCTTGAGTAGGTCACTGATGGTCTTGGGTCACAAAGAGCTGAATGTCATGATGTTGGGGGGCTTCCAGAAGTGCACCTGCCATTGCCAGCAGCAGACGGCACAGTGAGTGGAGTGGGGCTTAGGGAGAGGAAGGCCTCCACCTGCAGCCTGCCCCCACCCAGTGCAGCCTGACCCCCACCCAGTGCAGCCTTCCCTCCACCTGGTGCAGCCTGTCCCCACTCTGTGCAGCCTGTTCCCACCCTGGGCAGCCTGTCCCCTACCCTGTGCAGCCTGTCCCCTACCCTGTGCAGCCTGTCCCCACCCCGTGCAGCCTGTCCCCCACCTGACGCAGCCTGTCCCCCACCCGGCGCAGCCTTTCCCCACCCCGTGCAGCCTGTCCCCCACCTGACGCAGCCTGTCCCCCACCCGGCGCAGCCTTTCCCCATCCCGTGCAGCCTGTCCCCACCCTCCTGGTGGAGCAGTGGTGACCAGATCCTGGTGTGGTGTGTTCTGCTTTATCCTTTCCTGAATTGTAAATTCCAGGATTCCTTGACAATTTCGGAAAGAAAAATGAGGTCAGGGCTCTGTTACAGAGTCAGTGCCCAGGCAGGGGTGTCCTGGTCATTGCTTCTACAGTGAAAGGTAATTTGTGTCCACACTGAAGAAGGAATGCTGTGCCCCAGAGATGCCCACAACTAACCCATGGAGCCCGTATGTCACCTACATGGCAAAGGCGACTTTGCAGATGTGACTGTGCTAAGAATCTTGAAGTGGGGAGGGGTCCTGGATCTTTCTGCTGGGCCCAGTGTCATCACTAGGCCCTTCTGAGGGAAAAAGGCAGGAAGGCCAGAATCAGGGGGATCATAAGGACAGGAGCAGAGCCTGGGAGGGACGCAGGGCCACGGCAAGGACAGCAGCAGCTACTGGGAGCCCTTCCTGCCCCCCAGGACACAGTGCAGGTCCCAGCTACACCCAGACACACCACAGGTTTGAAGGGTGAGCTGTTTTTAAACACTGTCTCTCTGTGGCTGCATGGAGGGAGCAGCACTTAGTGGGGACCTTACAGGTCTCATCAGAAGGGAGGCAGGCAGGCTGGGGGGGGGTGTCACTCTGGGAGGTCAGAGGGAGGTGGGTGGGGGCAGACTGGGGGGATCACTTGGGGAGGTCAGTGGCTTGCTGTGTCAGCTGCAACCGGGAAGCAGGGGTCAGGGGTGAAGTGGTATCTTAGTGTGACCCTTACCCAAGAGGCAGGAGCCACAGAGTGAGGTGGACACTTCTGTGTCAGCAGGAGAGGGGCATGGGCGATTCTGCTTTGAATGGAGGCCTTGTGGGTCTGTGCTGGGGGAAGTCACAGGAGCCATCTTCTTTTGGCCATGCTGTGTCAGGGAAGCAGAGGTCTTGTTGGAGTTGAAGTTCTGTGCAACGATTCTGCCATGTAGAAGAACCTGGGCCCAAGGCAGGGGTCAGGCCACCATCAGGGCTGCCTCTTCGCCCAGGAATTGACCAAATACTCCCGCTCTCTGCTTCCCTGAGGTTGCCTGCACGTAGCCTTTCCCCAGCCTAGCACTGAGCTGCTTCACTGAAGTTCATGTTCTTCCATCCTCTGAGGGAGGGTCAACCCCAGCCCCACAGTCCTGCAAAACCAGACGGAACTTCAGAGACCTTGGCCTTTTACAGTGAGTGACTGTTACGTGGGGACTGAATCACAGATCTGCGTCTTGAAGTTAAAGTAATGACTGACTTTCTGGAAAAGCCAGAGATATACCAGGAAGCTTGGTCTGTTGGAAAATGTAGTAAGAAAAGAAAGGAGAGAAACAAGCAGAGAAAGAAAGAGAGAGAAATTATAGCGTATTATTTTCCGATGTAATGCCTTAAATATAAGGTTCAATGCAAGAAAATTCTAAATTAAAATATTATCTGAACAGTTGCAGAGATAACTCTTAATACTTATTATGTTGTATTTACCCTCACTTCAGCATTTTAATTTATATGCAGTTAAGCCTAGCCACTGGCAATGTTTGGAAGCAGGTTCCTCCTAAGACACCCTTACATACAGGTAGTCTCACATAAGCTTTGAGAATTAGAAAATTTTGTCACGCTTTTTCTTTTGCTCAGACTTACACACTGTGTTAGGAAACATGTAAAAGTTAGTGCATGCGTTCAGGAAGCCATAATGTAAAGTGGCAGAGGCTGCTGGGTGCATCCACCACAGTTGGGCAACAGCTCACCCTCTTACCATCGACCTGCCCTACTCCATGTTCCTGCCCCCAGTAGGCCTGGTGGGCTCAGCCTTTCAGAGCCACGGGTATTTCCGGAGCAACTTGGAGCACAGGGGGCAGCGTGTGAGGCTGAGAAGTTGCAGAGAAGGGACAGAAGACCTTGAGCATGTTGCTTCAGCCCAGCATCTCGCCCCACCCTGGGCTGCTAAACGTCTCCTCAACACCCCCGAATGCCCATAGCTCCTGGGCCAGCAATCTGAGCCTATCTAGTGGCTGCTGCACCCTGCCCCTCCTTTGTGTCACAGAGGTCAGACCCACCTTATCCCTGGGCATAAGCATCAGGAAACTCTTGGACAGCTCTGGCCACAGTGAGCAGGTCCAGCTGGATGGCCTTACTGGTCCGAAGGCAGGCTACCTTGGCCACCTGACTTCCTAGAGTGACAGGTTTCTTCTCAAGCTGTCTGGACACCTTGTTGGTGGCTGTTTCCACCTGTCCAGCTGGGTGCCAACTCAGAAAAGTTGGTCCCAGCAAAGGGTCTGTGGGTGCCAGAGCTCCCCACAGATATCTGTCCCTGGCCACATGTCAGTGGAGGCCCCAGCATGCCTTAAAGAAGAGCCCATGAAAATGGCATCCTTGATCTTACCCTTGTTGTTGTGCTCCCACTGGTGACAGAGCACACAGCAACAATGATAGCTGTGACACTGGCATGCTGCCCCATGTGTCCCCTCTTGTGGCCAGAGGCTCTGGCTAAGTTCCTGCAAGCTACTCTGTTCTTCCGTCTTGCAAAGGGACTTCTGCCTGGTGGGAGGAAATAGAAAACATAAGCTAAATGCCCCTAAGGTCCAGTCTGGCAGAGAATAGGTGGAGTCACATTAGTGATCCCAGGAGTGGTCAGGCCATGTGCTCCCACCTCAGAACCCTGATTCTGCACCATGTGTGTCCAGCTCTTGTCACTACCATGTCCTCTCCTAGAGTGGTGACTCTCTCCACCTCTCACCCCCTAGTCTTCTTTGTGTCCACTGCCTCAAGAAAACCTAATCTAATCTCTGCCTTCCCTACCCCATGTGCTCACAGATTGCTACTGAGCTCTCCTCTAGTTCTCTCCATCCTGTTACGCATCCAGAGGACACCAGGAGCAGCATCTGCATGGCAAAAGCTATGAGGTTTGCAAGATCCTTCCACACTTTATCTGGAACCTTCTTCTACCACCCTGTGAGAAAGGGCTTGAGTTGGAGGCCACAAGGTTCCCTAATACTCACACTTCTCTCCCTTTTCTGGGTGCACAGCTGGACTCATATTTTCAGCCCCTTCTGGCTAAAAGACAGGGGTCTGGTCAAGGAGGATGAGCTGGGACCTGGGGCGTCTTCCAGACCCAGACCTGCAAAGCTTTCACGTGTCTTCTCCCTCCATGTGCTGTCTGACTGGATTGCCCTCGGAGCACAACAGGAGGAGCCACAAGGTGGAAGGATCCTGGGCCCCTGAATGGCAGCACACCACAGAGCCCACCTGACCAAAGAGAAACAGCAGGGACAGGGGACTAAGGGAGGAATCCAGATGCACAGTGCAGGCAGCAGCCCCTCTCAGGGCCCAGCGAGGGGAAGGGACCTCTACTTAATTCTGTCCAGGGCACCCACTTGCCTTAGTTCCTTCCTGGCTCTGATGAAAAACAAACTACAACAGTGCTAAGTCACTAAAACTGGAGATTTGTTTTAGCAGTTACCTTATCTTGACTGATAACATGCAGACAGGTTCCTCTTGTTTGTGTCTTCACAAATGAGGAAACTAGGAGTTTAAAGCTCTATGACTTGCCCAAAGTCACACAGGTAAAATGTGAACAGAACTCCTGTTATGAAGCGCTAGTGTAGAGAACCTGGTGGGTTTACATTATTTCACATGAGCCTGGCTCAAAGCCTAATCTGTCATAAAAGGTACTCAGGAAATGGTTGAATGAATAATCCTTGTATTAATATGAAATGCAAGTTTTCTGTAAGTTTAGTTTATTTAATTAAATAGTAAGTTGGATAATTATTGTTTACTTTGGGAAAAAATGTTGCATTTCTATTGTTGAAGAGGCATGAATGACCCTTGAATTTGAAAGTTAGGGAAAGATTAGCACAAAAAGCTTTAATTAAAGTGTTGGAGAAGATAGTGCTTTTCACACCCACGCAGCTTCCAGCGGTGCTGATGGGGTACGGGGGGTGCTGCTGAGTGGCTTTGAAATCAGAGCTGGATTTGAACCCCTTTCAGCAGTGTGCTGTCTGTGGGAACTTACTTGAGATCCACTTATCTTTTTTGTAAAATGATGTTTCATAAGACCTATATCTATGGTTGTTAATAAAAAAACAAGATTTGTTAATCATTTTCTGTGTGCCATGACTACATCATGTGGGTGCATATATGGTCTTGTTTCACCAAGCTCCAGAGGCTGGTAAGTGTCAGAGCAGAGACTCAGGCTTGGGCAGTTCTGAGTCCTGAGCCTCGCATGAATCTCCTGAAGAACAGGTGTGAGTAGAGCCATGGTCTGGGGGCTCTTGTGGACTTCTGGCACCTCCTCCCCACCACATTCTTTCCACTCTATGCATCTGCTTGGTCTGGGCCTCCCCTGCTTCTCATGTCACCCACAGGGGCCCCCAAAAGGATGCCATTTGAAAAATCCTTGGGGACTTTAAATAAATTGAGATATAATTCATACACCATTTGAGAGTGGGGGGAGGGTTTCAGTTGAGACAAAGAGAGAAGCTGTTCTCTTGCTGGTCTGAAGATTGAAATTGTGGGACAGCATGTGGCCAGGGGCTATGGCACCAGCCCAGTAAGGAGCTGAGTTGAGAGAAGGAAAGTGAACCCCAAGCAAACCTGGTGGCCTCACCCTGCCCTTCCTACAAGTTGGTTCTGGGGGCCAAGTGCACCTCCTTGTGAGGATGAGCAAGCTTACACCAATTGTCACCTGCTGCAAGGATCTTTACACCCTTAAAGGGGCATATCATTATATTTATTAACAGAAACCCTGACAGCTGTAACCCACACCATGACTCACGTGTGAGCCATCTTTGCAGCTCTCACTGCTTCTTCTCTTTAAGATCTAATCTCAGTGACATCTTTCCTGACAATCTGAGTGATTCCCTTTCTTCCACCCATTATGTCTGTTTCACTGTGTGATCTTCATTTCTTTCAGATCACTTGTTTCAACTCATAATAATATGGTTATTTTCTGTCTCTCCACATTATTTTTGATAATTTCACCAGAATGAATAACAGAATACTGAAAACAACAAGGTCTTAAATAAGACAGGGTATTATTTTTTACCTCAAATAAAGTAATTCCAGAGATAATCAGTCAGGCCTGGTGTGACAGCTACCAAAACCCCAGGGACTCTGGTTCTTGCCCTTTTGGGGCTCTGATGTTCCTGCACACAGTATAGGTCATGCTCCAAAAAAGCTGCTGGAGCTCCTGCCGTTGTATACAGATTCCAGCCACAGGTAGTCAGGAAGGGAACTGAAATGTAGATGCCTTCTTGCTTAAAAATGCACCTTCTAGAATTTGAATTTGACCCTTCTTCTCATGCCTGTTCTATCAGACCTTAGTCCCGTGGTCACTCTCAGCTACAATGGAAGCAGGGAACCATAATCTTATTTTTGATGGCTACACACACAGATAGGAAGTTGATGTTTTGCAAAAGGAGCAAGGGGAAAAATACTGGGGAGAAACCTCAGACCCTCTGCACTCGGAGACAGTGACACCGAGGAAGGAACAAACTGTGTCTTTTCAGCTCATGGACACTGTGCACAAGGACAAGATGAATGTATTCAGTCAGTCCCCCAGAAGTGGACACTGACTTAGACTACTCAGAGACCAGGTCAGCTGCTCTAAGGTCTGCAAATCCTCATTCTGGTGTATTGTCAAACACAGAATTGAGAAGTCACTAGGCTCAAGCAGAGGACAAGAAGATGATTCTAAGACTAGACTCTGTCTTCCCCAGCAGGTGTCCAGCTGCTGTTTCCTTGTCCCCTCCCCTCTTCTAGAAAGCCTGTCCCTTCCTATGGGAGGTTGGCCACCTACACTTTGTGGTCTCTGCCCATGTTCCGTTTATGTTTTACCTTCAGCACCTGCTGTGCTCGAGAATGTTCCACATCTCACACCCACACCCTTCTTCTTTGGTAGCAAAAAAGGGAAGGTGAGACTCTTGGCCCCGTGTCCCTCTCACTGTTACTGCCACTGTCCACCTGAATGGCCATTTCCTGCAGGTTGCTGCCAGTCAGGCCTTAACAAGGCTGGATGAGCCTCTGTGCTGACATCTGGAGATTGTTCACCCTCAAGGCTACTGTCATGGAACTAAAGTTGGGGAACTGGACTCCGTGGTGGTGCTGGTCAAGGACCCAGGGTGCTCTGTGCACCCAGTGAAGTACTGACTAACTATAAATTTAGTTTAGAGTAAGCATGGCCAAAAAAGCTTTGAAAATAGAAGCACTTTAAGATAGGAAGATGCGTGACGCTGTAACCTGTGGGGAATCTGACGTGTACTGTGATGACGAGCTTACCACTGCTCACTGTGAGAATATAAGAGGAACAAAGGGAGACAGGAGGGCAGAGCAGTTCTTGGGGAAGATATCCCTGCCGCCCTCTGGAATCGCTGGCTTTTCTCTAAGTAAAAGTGAAGCTGTTGATCTTTCATCCGCTTCTCTGTTGATTGGGCAGACGGACTCCTTGGTTCTGCAATGCACCATCAACTTTGCCTCCTCCTTTCCATGCCTGAGAGTCCAGGTAGACAGTGCACTCCCCCTTCACGCGGGCACATGTCCAATTAGAGCAATGGTTCTCAACCTTCCTAATGCTGCGGACCTTTAATACAGTCCAAAGTAGTCACAACCCACAGGCTGAGAACTGTTGAACTAGAGTGACCAGATCCGGTCTGTGCCCAGACCCCGAAGACACGCTGGAGCCATGCTCCCACTTAATGCCTGCTCACCTGTGAGTCTGTTACTCTGCTTCACCCCATCTTTCCTCCTCTGTCCTCTGTGCTGCCTCCCCCTGACCCTCTTCCTCCTCTCCAGCCACTTCCTACCTGTCTCCACTGGGCCACTGCATCTTCCTGCCCCATGTATTGATGTCCTCAGGCTGCAGGGTGGTCTCCTGAGCTGCACACCAGGCCCTCCACTCTCCTGACATCCCCCATGGCCTCTTATTCCCGGCAGGAGGCAAAGCCCCCTCTGCTCCCTTCCTCCGGGACCGCCGTGACTCAGCCTCCATTCTCTTCCAGCCCACATCTCCTTCCCCCATGCCCTGGCCCTGGGTCACAGGCTCCATCCTGCAGGATGCCCTCTGCCTCTGCCCTACCCCCTTGGCGACTGCATCAGTCTCCTGCAGCAGCCGGAACAACTATCCATACACTCCAAGGTCAAAACAACACAAAGTTCTTATTTCGTCGCTGTGGAAGTTAAAAGTCCCAATTCAGTGTTGGTGGGTGAGAACCAAGGCACTGCCGTCCTCCTGAGGCCCCTGGCAGAGGGCATCTTCCTGCCCTCTCTGGCCCAGAGGCCACTCTCCCACCTCGGCTCCTGGTGCTGTCCTCCACCTTCAAAACCTCCTCCTCCAGCAGCGTCTCAGAGCCTCTCTCAGCGCCCTCAGGGTCTTCTCTCCCAGGGCTCATCGGACACTCTCACATCCCCTGTAAGGACCCTGGAGTTGCAGCAGGAGTAATCCAGGAGAATCCCTCACCTGGTGCTCTTTATCACAACCATGAAGTCCCTTTCCCCAGACAAGGTAACATCCAGGGAGTAGGATGTGGACCCTTGGGGTGGGAGCCATTATGCTCCAACCTCTGGCTTGGACCCACCAGGACTCATCCCTCCCCTGTGGCAGGCTCTGGGTTGCAGGTGTGCAAGTGCACAGTGCCCAGTCTGTCAGTGCTGACCTTCACAGGACAAAGGAGCAGATTTATCTGTACCTGTGACCCCTATAATGCCTTTATAGAGCCAGGCCCTGAATAAACTCTCAGGAAGCCCTTTGGGAATATGACAGAATTTTTCCAGTCTCTGTCAGGCCCTTCGCTGGTTGCTGTGTTTTCTGTGTGTCCAGTAAGGGTTGGCTGTGTTGTGGGCAGATGGTTTTCATTACCCTCTAGAGCAGATTTAATGCACAAAGATGTCTATGGGGAAAGAGGCAGGTGCAGAGAGCAACCAGGAGGGAAAGAAAAAAGCCTGCTGTCTGTGTGAGCAGGATGGAGGGCAGCAAGTTCGGCGGGGTAGCTAGGGTGGGGAGGACTCACACAGCAGTCAAAGGAGAAGGCAGGTTAGAAAGGGTTCTGGGGGAAGGCTGGTGGGGTACAGAGCCAGAAGAAAATAATCTATACCATCTCTAGACAGGAGTCAGAGGAGACGCCCTCAGCCTTTTGGATGAATTCTAATTTTTAAATAAAACCTGGATGTGGATCATGCACACTTTGTACATGAGTGTTTGTGTTTGTTGTGCTCGGGGTGCAAACAGTGTGTATGCATGTGTGTGTGCAGGCCGTGTGTTCATGTGAGTTTTGTGTGTGTTTTTAGTGTGCACACATGTGTCTGAATGTGTGCACGTGTGTTTTTGTGTGTGCCCACACAGGCTCAGAGTCCTCAGGGCAGATGTCAACGGCCCCTGGAGGGCATAGTCCAGGGTGGGGTGTGGGACATGGTGATTCCTTTCCAGTGGTCACCCAGGAGCAGGAGGAGTACAGGCACTGTTTCCAGGTCCCCTCAGAGGAACAGGCTCAGGCCAGCTGAGCCTGTCAAGTGACAAGTTGGGGAGCTGGCACTGGGTTTACGGTGTCCACTGGAGCCCCAGACACTTTCCAGAGGGAGTGGCACTGTGCTCAATGCAGGACTGGGACAGTGCAGGCCTCACAGACTTTTCAACTTTCTCCCAGGAACTTTGCTTCTGCCCCACATCCCCATGGGGTTGGGGCCCTAATGCCCTTCTGTAAGAATGATCCACTGGGGGACTTCGAAGGCAGGAAGGAGGTGAGCTCATGTGCTTGGACACTGTTGAAAACAGGGGTGATGAGGGAAGATGAGGGTCGGGGGAGAAAGAAAAGGAGGCCCTAGAGCCCAGGCCCTGCCGCGGGGAGGAGGGCGGCAGGGGAAGGTCTCTAAGGTGTGTGTGCACTTGACTAGCACACGCTCCCCCAGCACACGTTCATGCCTTCCTGTCCAGTGACTTCCTGATGCTGCCATGCCCCTGGATGCTGTGTGTAGGGCTTGCTGGGCCAGGGCAGCCTGGGCAGGTGGACAAGGAGGGCCCTACTGCTGGCAGTGGGGCTGCCAGGCCTCCCCTCCCTGTTGGAAAGCATGTTCCGGAGGAGGCCATGGCTAGAGAAAAGTGACCATGTGGGTGGCCAGTGAGAGTCCTGGAGAATCGGAGACCCCAAGATCTTCCTCACCAGTCTTTGCTATGGGAAGGAGGAAACTGAGTCTCCCCTGGGGCAGGAGGGCTGGAGAAAAGAGAAATGCACCCAGCCCTCACATTGCTCCAGGGATCTTCCTGATGGTTCAGGTGGGGGACACTACCACCGAGGAGCAGCAGCAGAGCTGGAGCTGGCCTAGACCTGTCTCTCTGAGGGGAACTGGAAAGTGTGCCCACACTCCACCTCGGAGAGTGCGCATCTGGGATGCTGGCAGAGGAAGCAGGATGGGAGGAGGGTCTCAAGGCCGTCCCTGACCAGAGGCTGACGTCTGATAGGAGGAGGAGGTGTGTGGTCCTGCTGGGGGCCAACACAGCTGGGGGGACAGCTGGCGGCCCTGCTAAAGGGCACACAAGGCCTGACCTTAGCGTCCAGCTCAAGTTGCCTGCCTGTGTTTGCACTGCTGGCTCTGCTGGACGATGGCCTATTTCACAGTCCAGCCACATGCCTCCTGGCTGTCCAGGCCATACTGAAGGGTTGGCGGAGCCACGACCTCTGCCTAACACTGCTTGCTGACGTAACCAGCTGTCAGCATGGCCACTTCGACTCACTCCAGAAGCAGTTTAAGAAGCTAAATGAAGCAAAATAATCCTATGGCACGTCCTCATAACTTTAGTTCTAGATTCGGGCAGGTGGTAATCTCCCTCTCCTGACTGCCCTAGAGTCTTGTCTCCCAAACACAAGAGCCCTGGTGAAGCCACTGTGCCAGGAAGCCCATCCGTAGATGTGTCTGAATCAGCCCGGCACATTCTGCCTGCGTCTCCTGCTCAGGGCTTGGAGCCATTTGGCTTAAAGGAAAGACCCCCAATGCTGAAGGTGGTATTGGTGAAATATTAAGGAGGGTCAGATGGGGAATGAGCCTGAAAATGAGCAGGGAGTCTGCATTCTCCCCTCTGCAGTAAGCTGGCAGAGTCACACGAGACTCTCCCATCAAAGTTAGTGACATCGACCCGTGTGACTCTCTCCAAGAAATCAAATGTAATCGCAACTCCAAATTGCCCCTGCTCATTCAAGGCCCTGGAGAACTCTCTGTCTTTCCGTCTGTCTGCCTGTCTGTCTGCCCTTCACTCACCACTGACTCGATTTGCACATTCAGGTTTTTTTAAATTGCCAACTCTTATAAGAGTGAGACTTGGCCGTGACATGAATGTGGTGAGACACGATTCACTGGAAGTCATCTCTTTTTATTTCATCTGTGTCAAATAATGAGGCTTTTAAAAATTGCTCTAATTCTCTTGAAAAATAATAGAGTTTGAGGCGATACCAGTAGAGGGATTAATAAGGACAATAAAGCATATTTTGTGGACCAGAGTGAAGGAATAAAAGCTAGAGCATTGTGCAGGAAGCGGAGTGCTCTGGGCAGGAACGCCTGTGTGCTGGAGGTAACAAACATATGGAATAAATGAAGAGATGAGGCAAATGTAGCAAAAAATTAATTCAAACCCCTGACTTATTTCAAGGGAGGCAAAGCATGTCGACAGATGGTAAAACATCAGGAATGTGAGATTAAGATAAATCTTAAGAGGACAGGTGTGCAGGACGGAATGGCCTTTTCTGTTCTGAAATGGTCTCCCCCTCTTAATATTTCATTGGCAGTTGGATCTCAAGGTGGAGTTCCCAGCAGGTGCCCTCGGCAACCTGCCCTCCGGGAGTGTGGCCTGTCCCATCTCTGGGATGAAACTGAACTTCAGGCTGTTCTAAGAGAGACAACGACGTGTGGCCCCTCCCGTCTCCAGCAGGGCTGCTCAGGATCCTCAATTCATGGGGAAAACTCCTCATTTAAAAAGAGCCCTGTGATAAGAGCCGCCTTTAGTTAGAAGTCGGAACAATGTTCTGTGCCTAAAATGCTGGACGTCACAAGGAGATGTGTACATTTGACCATACACAAATCATTTTATAATGAGAAACATGTTGGCAAAATGAACAGACTGGTGGCAAGTGGAAAATATTTGCTACCTTTGACAGATCAATATCCTTAAAATATAAATAAATCTAACAAAGAAACAAGGAGAATAACACAAAGAAACATGAACAGACAATTGGAAATGTAAATGATCAATAAGATGCGAAAACAATTCCTTAGAAACATCATTCAAATTATAAGTTATATTCTGTTTGTACATGTCAAATTGATAGAAATGAAAGTAAATTCAGATGAGTATTTTGGAATAAACAATAAAATATGCATAGTTTTCCTATATGTTTTGTGGTAAGAATACAATTCAGTGCAGCATTTCTGGATGATAATTTGCCAATTTTTACGAAAAGCTGTCCATACTTTTTACCTAGAAACATTGCATTGAAGATTTTTCCCCAGTTAACAGTAAAAACCACCCAAAGATTTATGTACAATGCAGCTGAGTGTGCAGTCTCTGAACGTGCCTCCCAGTGGGAGTCGGTTAAACCCATCCGTTCACCCACATGTAGGTGTTGGCCACCTGCCCTGTGCCACTTCTTATTCTGTTTTCTCTGAATACAGCAGCAAAGAAAACTGGCAAAACCCCTGTCCTGCTGGAGCTTCTAACTTAGATGAGGATGCAGACAGGAAACCCCTAAATACGTCTTGAAGTGACAGGTAGCAAGGCACGCTGCTGTAACGAGGAATCATAAAAGGGAAGAAATGGAAAGTGGTAGAGAGGGTCCTTTCAGCAGAAATACTTAGCGGCCGCTAGACTAATGTCATAGAGAATATTTAACAAATTGGGAAAAGGGCCTGAGACGTTTTAAAATATAAAAGGATTTTATAAAGCAATAAATACAGCACAGTTCTATTAAAACACACGTAGAAGCTGGTTATGTGCACAGGGAGAGACAGGGACACTGAGAAGCTCATAGAAGTTACCTCTGGGTGATGGGGCCACATGTGCTTTTCAAAGCTATTTCTTGTATTTTCCAAAATTTCTACTCAATGGTGGATCTTTTTGAAAAAACAAACAAAAAAACAAAAAAACACCCACACACACACATAAAAAGGCTTAGATTTTTGTTTTGTTTTTTTCCAAAAATAGTAATAAATCTCTCCATAAAGGAACTTGTTTTGTGCATGGAATGATTTGATTTGGGTAAGCAGAAATGTGCACAGTGGCCAGAGGTGAGGGGAAGTTGGGGTGCAGAGCGTCGCATCTTCACAAGTCCCAGGGTGGCCGTGGTCCCTGCCCAGGTTGCAGCCCCTCTGTGCAGAGTTGAGCTGAGGAGCTAAAATGCACATGCACCGTGTGTGGCTAACACTCAGCACAGGTAGGCCCCGTAAGACTACAAACTCGGGGACCCAGGAGGATGGCTCTTATTGTTTTGTCTTTGTCTTGAGCCTCAACTCAAAACAGTCACCTGCAGAGAACATTCACCTCTCAGTTACTAAAAACATTTTTCAAAAATAGATGTGCTGCACCATCATACAAGCAAGAAATGTCCAGGCTGTGGGAAAAATTAAACTGTGAAAGACATGTCCATGCAGCCAAGACCGCCAGCTTTTAAAGAAACGCACCCACGCCGTGGCTGTCTGAGGGTAAGGCGGGCTTCACACCCAGTGTGCAGCATCAAGCATACCTTGGTGATTCAGATCGCTTCCGTGTGTGAGACACTCACATTCATGATTGTATTATCTTTAAAATCTCACCATGCTGAGTAGAGCAGCTATTATCTGTCCTTGACAGGGAAGGAAAATGAACCTCAGAGGGGCAACTTACCCCAGGACCCTGACGTCTGTGTCTGAGCAGCAGCAAGGGGGTGGACACAAGCCCTCGCACGATGGCAGGTGCCAGGGTAACAGCTGGGGCATACGATGGCAGCGGCGGCTCCTCCAGACTCCAGGCCAGGGAGCTGCTCACCTCGGGCTTCTCTGTCCTGCTGGATGGATCGCCATTTTTAAGCCTTTAAATCAGGGGTCCTCAAACTTTTTAAACAGGGGGCCAGTTCACTGTCCCTCAGACCGTTGGAGGGATGAACTATAGTTAAAAAAACAAACAAACAAAAAAAAAAAACTATGAACAAATTCCTATGCACAATGCACATATCTTATTTTTAAGTAAAAAAACAAAACGGGAACAAATACAATCACACCACCTCATGTGGCCTGTGGGTAGCAGTGTGAGGACCCCTGCCAGTTTCCCCAGGCTCAGGCTGGGGTTTATGAGAAAATGGATGTGCAGTGGAGCAGCCTTGTGCGTGGGAGGGAGCCACCCAGAAAGGACCCCCCCCAATGCACTCCCATCCACCACCACAACTGAGATGCTGCCCCTGGTGGGGCCACCAGCCTACCCACTGCAGGGCCTGTCACACTGCTAGCTTTGTTGCCGTTTAACACTGTGGGAGATATAGCTCCTAACACTGGTTGCCGATGCTTTGGAAGAAAAGGAAGCATCCACAGACTTGCAAATGCAGGAAGGGAAAAAGGGTGTGCATTTGGGCTGCTGGCAGGAAGCGTGTCTTTGAGGAAATGGAGGGGATCCTCGCTGCCCAACACTGTGTGGCCGCTATGTCTGGCCCGGCCTCACCTTGCTGGCAGCTGTCCCCTAGACTGCCTCAACATCCTGGCCACCACCCCTCCCAACTCTCTCTGCTCTGATTGTGTGATGTCCGTCTGGACATAGTCTCAAGTTCACGCTGTTCTGTTTTGTTTCTGCACACACTGCCCCGAGGAGCTCGTTCTGGCTTAGACACAAGGAAACCCTGGGGGGAGCCATGGCCTCCTGTGTGCTCCAGCTGTGGGACAGCCTCCTCTGGGTCCCAGGCCATGTGGCGCCCTGATGCAGGGCTGCTGCCCTTCCTGAGGCCTCCTGCTACAGCTGCTACTGCCTCATCCAGATTCCAGCTCTGCTGTCGACCCCGATGATGGCCCTGCCCACCCAGCCCGGTCTCACAGTAACACTACCGCCCAGCAGCAAAGCACGGTTCACAGAGGGAGATACATGTGCCTGGGATGACACGGCAAATGAGAGGCAAATCCTGAGCTCAGTGCAGCCCTGCACACACGCTCACTGGGCCCCAGTGCTGCTTGTGTGCCCTGCCCCCTTTCCATCCAGAGCCAAGTGTGGGGCCCTTCTGTGTGCTTCCTGCCCACTCCCAGGCAAGCCCCCAACTGTGAAGGGCGCCCCGCCAGTCCCAATCCTGAGAAAAAGTCACACCACGCTCGATCCAGCACCGCTCAGAACCAAGTGAAAGCCAGGCTGCTCCCAGCAGGGCTGACCTGCGCCCGGAGGAAGAGGCCTGAACAGGGCAGCACATTATTCCATCCTGATGCCAAAGTTGAAATCTCTCCCAGACATAGAAAAGAACCAGGAAGGAGTCTGAGGAAGAGCAGAGAATTGGGGCAGGAGCAGGATAGCACGACGTGCTCTAGTCACTGGTGGTGTGTCCGGGAAGACGAGCTCTGAAGATGCTGATGGAGCCCCAGCCAGAGGAGGCACAGAGGGGCCATCTCATTGCATGGCCTGCTGGGGGCAGAGGTCCAAACAGAGTGGTTTAAGACAGAATAGAAGAAGAATTCACATTCGCAAAATGGCTCAAAGGGTTTCACTGCAAAGAGGCACAGATTAATACAGCATCAGCTAGAAGGGTCGGAAGGTGAGACATACTGGTAACTGAAGAGAGGTCAGCAGGAAGGTCAAAGGAAACAGCCTTTGTCTGGGAATCTCAGAATTGCCATGTGGTGCCCTGAGTCAGGGCAGCCCAGAGCAGTGTCCTATGAGGATCAGAGGGGCCAGTTCCTGGGATGGGCAGAAACCCTGACCCACAAACCCACACTGACAGGCAAAGTTAATCAGGGTACTGAGAGATGGTGAGGGCTGGTGGAGACTGATTCCAGCTGCTTGCCCAAGTCTATCTGAACATTCTGCCATTTGCTCTTCAGCAGGTGTGAGTGGAATCCTCCCGAAATTGCCAGACTCCACATCTTTAGTGATCCTTGGCCATAGTAACTTCATTTTCATTCACTTTCCCCTTTTGATCAAGACTTTGGTTTAGAAAGGATCTCAGATAGACTGTCAGGGCCGATTGTGGTCCTTATCACTGGACACACTCGCCAGGGACTTCTACCCCTCATCAGGGAGTCTCAGGCCTAAGATAGTGTCTGTCTAGCCTGGACCACATCTGAGTAACAAGGAGCTCCAGAGAGAAGAGGCCTCAGGCCTACATGGGCCCTGAAGGTGTGTCATCCCAGGTGTCTTTTCAGCCTCGCAGCCTTGATCAACCGTTTTGAGCTTCTAAATGGTAACAGTTAAACTGTTATCTACGAGCAAACTGGAGTAAGAAGTAGCCTTGGCAACTTCAGTACATACAATAATAATAACAATAATAACCACAAAAGTGAGTAATCAAAGTTGAAGACTAGATTTCAGCCATGTTCTCACATTAGAGGGCAGCCAGCCAAAGAGACAAAAAGTCTGAACATTTTAATGGTGGGTACTCCAGTTAGCTACAAGCATGTGCATAGATTTTTTCCAACTCAGTCTCTACTTTGTTGGAAGTATTTATCCAAGTGGAACAGGGGGTCTTGGCTCTAATGCCAACACTTCTTGCTTGGAAAAGATGTAACTTAAAGTATTTTTGTTGTTTAAGGGAGTAGAAGGCAAAAATGAAGAGTATGGAAAAATCAATATATAAAATGGCCAGATAGCTTATATATTTAACATAATAGGCCCAGTTTGGGGGTCTCTGGGGAACCTCGGACCTCAGTCAACCTCTGCTGTCTGCTTCACTTACGAGTGAGTTTTAGTCTCATACGTCTGATTACTCGTGGGTTCCAGCAGGACACAGAGCTTTCTTTGAATGACAAACATGATCCCAAGAGTCAAGGCCTTTTAGTTTTGCAGCACGGGGACTGATAGGAGAATCTCACATGGACCATTCTGTTGAGACTGCAGTAAATTCCTTTCTAAATGCCGCTCCCAAACAGACAACATCACCAGGCTGAAGCTGGTGCCTCCGTCTCCCGGAAACACACGGTGGAAAGCTAAAGCTCGTCCAGCTAGGCCAGTGGTTCTCAACCTTCCCAAGGTCATGATTTATTTTCATTGTTGCAAAGGGGTCGTGACGCACAGGTTGAGAACCGTTGTTCTAGGCTGTGCTTTTTATCTAGAGCTTTGGCTGTTCCTTCACAGTGCTGGAGAATGCCTCCTTTAAGCAATTCAATGTTAAAGCACAGAGGGGTAAATGCAGTGGCCATCTAGGAATAATGTCAAAAACTGAAAATTTATGTTTTCTAAAAGGTGCAGACCTCAGATTCAGTAGTACCAGAGGAAGTGTTTTTGGCCAGGGCAATTTTAAAGCTTTACAGATTTTTCTAGTTGAGTTTTGATAAGGACATCTGTTCTTTCCATAAGTCTATAACATTGAATGAGTTGTAACATGAGCCACACCTTGCAAATTTCTTATATGGAACAGCCAGCGATGTGACTTCCTTTGTCACTATGCAGTTCTGAAGGTACATAATGACAGCTGAGGCATTGGCATGTCGGCAAGGGAAAGCTTCTACCCAGTGGTAACATACAAACCATGACGAGAATGTATCTGTGACCTTGAGAGGGAGAGGACAGGATAAATTCCATTCACCAAATCTCAAAGCGGCCATTAGCAGGTCAAAATACCGTAGAACTTTCTGAATTGTATTTCTTGTGTTGGGGGGAAAAATACAACAATTAGTAACCCAATAAGAATTTATTTATGTGATACTGAAAACTGAGCATCATTCACAAGATCATTTAAATCCTTTTTCAGAAAATAATCAATCCTAGCTATAAGGTTTTCAATCTTAGCAGAACTCACAGCAGCTGGGTTTTGCTGTGTGATAAGCCAAGTTGTTTCTTTAGCCTCATCGGATTATAATTTTTAGTGCCCAGAAATGTTGATTATGGCCAAGGCAAAAGGAAGCTGAATTGAATTCAATGTGTTATTGACAAAAGTTCCTTTTTAAATTTTGTTCCCTCTGAAAGTTAAAAGTCCTCTTTGTTCACAGAGCACACGGAACTGTAAACAATTCCAAAGTCATAAAGGCAACCGGCATAAATATGAGCAGTTTTGCCTTTGCTGGGATACGAGCCTTGGCTGAGAGTGAGGTTCTGCTTGTTGGGTCAGAGGTCATCGGCAGCGAGGCCACCTCAGCTGCTTCAGGGGGAGTGACAGTGGCACATCCAGGGTGACCTGTGCTTCACTGTCCAGCGTGTGCGCCACTCATAAGCCTTGAAGCTCTGCGCCTGCTGGCAGGATTCCAGTGGCTAGATTTGGGCACTCATGAGGTTTCTTGCCCTCAGGTAGGGAGAGCAGGGTTTGGGGTGAAGATTTTGGTAGGAAAAAAACAATATGAGAAGCCAACAGCAGGCTCTCATAAACAGTGCATTTGCCTGCAGAAAGGCGCTGAGTGGTGCTTCTGTGGTGTTAGGAAAGTGGGCAGTGAGAGGAGGGCCCGAGACTGGCTCCCTGGGAACTTGGTGAAAGCCTGGGAAGCCTCCACAGCTTGACAGCTCTCAGGCAGGGAGGGCGCGCCCCGGCCACTGAATCTAGCTGTCAAGGGTAATAGCCAAGGGGCCTGTGTTGAGCTGCGTGTGTTGCCATAGGGACTTCCAACACATTTTCTTCTCTTCCATGCACAGAAAGGAAGAAGGGAGCTAGTAACTGGTGTGCCCTCAGGAAGGAGGACTTGGATGTTTTTTCCACTGACAGAAGGCTGCATGCACATTCTCTTCTCAGTCCTGGGGGTCTGGCAAATAAATTTCAGAAGGGCTGAGCTGTCAAAGACCAATCTCCATCCTCCCACTCGAGATTTCTTTATAGGAAAGACTAGAGCAATACAGAGGCTACTGCAGGGCGCCATCAGGGTCTCAGCTTACACCCCTTTGTAATTGATTTAAGCCATGAAAGACCTTTGAGGATCGCGGGTACGCTCTAATATTAGGCAGCTGCTTGTGTGGGTCAATTTGAATCCTTATTGGGGAATCAAATGAATCTGTCCAACTTCTATTGTGGAATTATCCCATAATTCCTCAAAAACCTCTTTTAAAAGAACTAAGCTCTCAGAATTTTTGTTATTTAGGTTTAGGAGAAAATGGGCAAGAATGTTGAAGAACTTAACTGTTTTCAGTTATGGCTGAGGTTAAGTCAACTTCAAGAATTATCTTCCCCTTTTCAGAAATTATCTTCCCCCACCAGCAGCAGCTTGGTGCCCTCCCAGGAAGTCTCTCCCAAGTAAGTGAACTGGGGCTGAGCTAACAGCACAAAGAATGGCCATCCCAGGGAGGACCCAATTGAAAGGCCAGAGAAGGGTTGTTGGACAGTAAAAAGTGTATTAGAAACTCCCACCAGCTGAATTTTTTCAGCATTCCAAGAAGGCTGCTGCATGAGGCAAGTGGAGTGAAGAACAGGTGGCTGCAGTGTTGACAAGGCTCGTGGAAGCCCCTCCCTTCCCCTTTCCATCAGAGATGTTTGTGCTAAACAATTAAGGGTCAAAGTTGGAAAGCTGCACTATGTTTCCTGGGAGCACCCGTAGTTCTTTAGAGACACAGAAGACAGCCTGTTTAGGAGCTGTTCAGTACGTTTTAATCCTATGTATTTTTTTCCTATGTCCAGGCTTTTTGCAGCAGTGGCAGACCCACTTGGTATAATGGAGTTAGACCAGCCAGCTGTGGTATATGGCTGGAGGGTCCAGATTGTGAGTCTAAGAGGGCCAGTCAGTGTTTTGTGTTTTTCTTCAGACACTATGGGCTAAACAGATTCCCATAGATGGAAAAGGAGGTTCGCCCAGGGCTGTTGCTTGCAAGAGAGCCCTGTGAAGTGGCAGAACAGCAGGGAAATCGGGCAGGTCTGAGGGGAGGTCTGCTCAGAGGAGGGGAAGGCAGAGAAGGAGCTGGCTGCACAGTGGCCTGGAGCTCCTGCTGAAGTCAGACGGTCTGGGCTTAAACGCCAGCTGTGGTTCAGGGGACAGCAAGCCGAGTGCAGGGTGTGTGGGCCGATCTCCTGGAGGAGTCAGAAGTGCTGGCAATGGGGGGATGAAAATCATCTACAGCTGACACAGGGTGGAGGACGCAGTCGCTGGGGAAGAGTCTGAGGAACTGAGGGTCTGGTTGAGAAACATCATCCAAAGCACGCTGAATCCCCAAGACTCAGGATGAGAGGGATGTTGGGCAGAGAGGCTCTGAGACAGGATCCAAGAGCATCCAGAAATGAGAAGCAGGGATAGGCCAGTCTGTGGTCGGCAGCCTCAGCGGGGACCCAACCGCAGCTGCTGATGAATAAGGGAGACAGGGAGGGGTTCTGGGCAGAGGGGCCGAAAATGGGCTGGGCTGGGCGTGGCAACGAGGACCACGTCCTCTGTCGTCCACTCCTCTCCCAGGCTCAGGCCCAGTGGAGAGGACTAACAGGAGGGCAACAGGAAGTCCTGCTGCCCCTGGGGACAGTGGCAGGTGTGGCAGGCTGTGGGGAGAAGAAGGCTCCTGGCTGCACAAGGCAGCGAAGAGAATGTTCACGGGAGGTGAGCGAGCAAAGGTGCTCCCAACGGAGGATGGATGTGCCAGCGGGCGCTGGAGACAAAGATGACAGTGCAGAAAGGAGGGTGGCCAGCTGGGGTCTTCTGGTACTGGAAGGCCCAGGTGATGGTGAGGCTCTGGTGTTGGGATTAGGGCGCCTTTGGGTGACATAGAAAGGCAGGGGGCCTCAGAAGGAGGGTGTGCTACGGGTCCCATGCAGGGCACTCACTCCTACTGCAACAAGCCCCTCCACTGGTTCTCAGTGAGACTGAGAACGTGGGGAACATCAGGGTTACCCTGGGGGGATCACGGGAGTTCTTAGGGTTATATTTCCCAGGTGCTGAACCCCTCTGAACTTGGCTGAGCTATCTCCACTGGGTGCCTCACTCTTCTCTGTACCTGGGAAGTCCTCCCCTGAGATTTTACTGCAGGAGCCCTGGCGCCCTTTCCTGATGTGTGGTCAGGTGACCATGCTCGTGTCTCTGCCTCCATGGATGTCATCTTATAGAGCCGTCATTACCTGTCTTTTCCCCACACTGGATGCTTCTTGCTACTGCAATTAAGGAGACGGAGCCCTGGCAGGGCAGAGGGCATGGCTGCGTTAAGAGGGCAGACCCAGAGCTCTGACCTCAGCCTCACGGCCAGACAGTCCTGATGTTGCATCTCCCAGCTCCCAGCTCTGACTTTCCACTTACCAGTTCCCCAAGAGACTGTCCCAAGAGTGTGGGACCATCTAAGGCCCCACTTTATCACCTCTTTATCAAGGAGGATTCGTACCACCTGCCCTGACAGCTCCCAGCAAGGCGTGGCTGGGCAGGGATGGGCCTGGCTAGTCTCTGTGCATAGGTAAGGTGCAAGCTCTTTGCAACTACCTCTGTCCTCCACCTGCCATATCTGTGTTTACTCCGTGTCCTCCTCTGCAGCAAGCCAGCTGCCTCCTGCTTGTTTTTAACTTATAAGAGGCACTCTTCCTCCCAGCCCTGGGTTGCCTCTGTGGATGCTATTATCTTTCCAACAATCAATGTTTGGCACAAGCCCAGGTACAGATCGGCTAGGGCTAGAGACCATTCCTCAACTGAGAGCCCAGGATGCTATTTTAAATAAATGTGCAGATTTATAAAAAGGACAAATATCAACTAAATCTTGTCTATGATGGCCCATCAAGTAATCCTCGTGAAGATTAGCTGCTAGAACCTATAAATCTCAGGACCTATAAAGAACCCTGCTTTTGACAGGCAACACATATACATTTTCTTTAAGAGCCAAATGTCAGAAATTCATTACTGGAGATCTACAAGGAGACGCACACATCAGTGTGCTGCTGCCTCTGTGATAAATCTGGAGACGCAGGACACAGACCAGATCTCTGAATGTTTCACATCCTCATCAACAACCTCAAAGAATCAAAGATTGGGAAGTCCTCACTTAAATCAATGATTGCAGCTTTCTCTAGAAGCAATTTCCCTTCTGATGCTCTCTCTCCCCAACCCAGACTATGAAAATTGGAAGCAGCATATGAAAAAATCAGCTCAAACCTCTGACAGATGAGCATATGACAAGCATGGGGTTGGATTACAGTTATGCCTTGATTATGACCAGCAGTATCTGTAGACACGTTGATGAGTCCCCCTGGGGAGGAGCAATGAGTTTTACGAACGTGGTTATGTGAGTATTTTTAAGTCTGCCATGTTATCAAGTGCACATGGGGGGAACTTCCTGAGAAAATGCAAAGTGTGAGTCATTTCATTCAACACCATTCAACTTGCAAGTCCAGATTTGACTCTAAATCCAGAGGGATAAAAATGATTCTCAACTTAAAAACTTGGAAACAATCTCTAAGTCTTTCTTATTTAAAGGCTCTAAAACCTCCGACATCTTCCCCCTTCAACTTTGACATCTTCCCCACATCTTTTTAGGGCAGAAGAAAAGATAAAGAGCTCTACTTTTTGAAGGTGCCTGAGTCCATATGGTGCTGAGTGAACAGAATAGCAT
Source organism: Loris lydekkerianus (assembly GCA_963574355.1). Classification (NCBI taxonomy): domain Eukaryota; kingdom Metazoa; phylum Chordata; class Mammalia; order Primates; family Lorisidae; genus Loris; species Loris lydekkerianus. The sequence continues at coordinate 45,604 of CAUYPK010023794.1, forward strand.
AGGCCAGGTAACTGGTAGAGAGAGACATTGACTTCTTAGAGTTCCAGAGGCTAAGCAGTCCAAGGACAAGGGTGGCTGGTGAGGGCCTTTCTGCTGTGTCATCACATGGCGGAAGGTCAGAGCCAAAAGAGCAGGCAGGAGAAGCAGAGTGGTGAGAGGAGGCCGAACTCCCTTCCACCAGGGCCCACTTGTGGGCAACGGCCCCAATCCTTTTTCGGGTAGCTCCCTCACCAGCCCAGGCACCTCCCCATGGTTCTACCTCTAATACACCACATTGGTATGACATTTCAAGTGCTGGAGGGGACACTGAAACCAGCAGGAGGACTCCCTGATAGGTCTGATGAGACAACTTTACTTTTAGTACACAGACACCTTTAGGAACTGCGGTCCTGTGGCTGAAGTTGCATAAGAAAAGGAGGTTGAGTTGATCAGCTGATTGGCTGGACACTTGTGGGGTTGATTATTTACATACTTTGATTTGTTTTTCCTGACCTTAAGGAATTTCTTTATACATTTATGCATCCATTCACCCTTCCTTTTGCTCATTTAACAAATATTGTCATCTGCTATTGCTAACAATAATAATAGCAGTTACTGTGTTTATTGAATCCATACAATATGCCAGCCATTGTGCTAATATTGCTATATGCAAGCTGTCTCATTATGCTAGACCTGAAAATGCATGTTATGTTTCTCTTTTACACATGAAGACTGAGGGCCGGGCCTGGCAGGTGCTGGCTTTAGGGCTAAAGGGAGGGTTGGAGGTCCTCACCTTTGTGTGTCTTGCTGGGCTTCCTGTGGGACCATAAAGATGAATACATCTTGCACTGCCTCTGAGATGCTCATGCAGATGGAAATAATGTAAAAGAAGCATAAAAGTGATAAATGACATGAAAGAGTCTGATAAAAGGTCAAGGAAATTCAAAAGAGAGAAGATCATTTTCTACCAGGAGGATTAGGGAAGGTTTTCAAGGGAGATTTGAATAAATAGGAGGGGACACAGAGCAGAGACCGAAAGCTTAGTGAATACAGATAAACATCTCCTGATCATGTGATCAGTGGTGCAACACAGGTGCACACAGTGGTTCACATTAGCCAAACACAAGCCACCAACCACATCACCTCATCACCGGAAAGAAGCTGTTAAGAGGCATTGTAGATTTACACGGAGAGACTTCCATGTAACTGTCATGGCCAAATGACTAAGGGCAGCCCACAGAACAAACAGAGGCCAGGGCCAGGGAGGCAGGAGGCCAGGACAGCTGGATGGGGAGGTCTGCAGCCAGGTTGCTCAAGGGCAGAGGGCGTCAGGACATCTAGGATGTGTCTGCTGCTTTGCTGTCAAAGAGGATTGTCTATGAGCTTGGCAAATTCTGTGTTGGTTGGTAGAGGGGTGGAAGAGGAAGGCAGAGGGATGGGAAGGGACCTAATGGGAGGTAGTGGCAGTGATGAAGGTGATGATGGCAGACACTCCTCTCAGGGAAGAAAGCTGTGAAGAGAAGAAACAGGCTGTACCTGGAAGGGTGTGGGGACCAAGGAAGGCTCTGACCTTCGAATCATGACTTAGCAGGAGAGACATGAGCATGTGAGGTGCAGGGGTAGGCTGGGGTGACAGAAGAAGAAGGTACAGGAGGAAGTTCAGGAGCCCTGGGAAAGGTAGGAGCCAGGGGAGGCAACGAGCTGGGAGCAGGGGACTGGTCTCAGGGAAGGACCTGGCCTGTAACATAGTGGATTTGCCAAAGAGATGGGTGGCTTGGTACATGTCATGTGTGCGTCTGTTTTCAACTGCATCTGTGGCTTCTGTCTCATGCTCCAGCCCGCTGACACCCTCCCTCCCCCGGCTCCTTGGACAGAAGCAGGTTCTCAGGGCTGGAAGAAGAAGCCCCCCAGGTGCCTCCAGGAGCTGAAAGAGGGCAGCACCTTTCTCCTGAAAATGATACAACTGGACATATTTTAGTAAATAAAGCTAATAATCAGTTAGGACAGACTGTTTTGATAGAAGTTTTGTTTGTTTTTGTTTGTTTGGTTGGTTGGTTGCTTACTTGCTTGCTTAAGGAGCAAAACTCAAGAGAAACTAGAAATTTTAAAATATATTATATCTCAAAACACAACCATGGCAAAAACAATATATTTTTTGTATTAATTGGGCACAGGTTAGCTGGTCCCTATGAGCCCACCTCCAGGTGCTCTTGCCAGGGAGAGTCTCCTCCATCAATGGGGGTGGGACCTGCCCCTTGCTCTAAGCCCACAGAATGTTCTGGGTGGGTGATGTCACCATCTCACCTGGACACTCTCCTGAGAGCTCTCCCTGAGGGCTTGGTGAAGTGACAGAGCTCTGCCAGAAAGCCAAATGTCAAGGAACTAATTGTGAGTCATATCTAGGAGCTGAGGATCTGTGGGTGGCCTAGCAACCAACAGTAAAAAATGGGGCCAATGGTCCTACAGGCACAGCAAATGGATTTCCAAGCAATCTAGTCAGTGTGGATTCTTCCACAGTCAGACATCCAGATGAGAACACAGCCCAATCCCCAGCTTCACTGCAGCCTGTGAGACCTGTGCCCGAGCCCCTGACTCACAGGCACTATGAGATGATGAAACACCGGAAATAGACAGCCAATACAGGCAAGAAGAGACATCATAGGAGCTCCTCTCACCCCACCTTCCTGCACCCCATCCCCCGTCGCTCTGCCTCTCCTCAGCCCCCTGGGGTTCACAGGGGTGTTCCCTTTCATTTGGACAATTCTGTTCATTCTTCCCTTTTGTGATTCAATATCCTTCTATCTCTCCCATCTGTGAGGATGGAGACGTGAACATGTCACAGCTGGCAGGACACGATTTGCACCTATCTTTTATGGCCCTTGCACACTGCATGTGCTGTGGTTGAGGGTGGTGGAGGTAACTACAGCTCTTCTTGCTAATATTCATGCTCAGATTTAAGAACCTCAACTTTTGGGAGTAGCAAGAAAGCAATGCACCTTTTAAACAAAGAACATTTTTGTTGTTGAAGCAAATGGTCTTCCAGGTGGATAACTTATGGAATCCTTGACAATGGTTAATGGGGTCTGGTGGCTAATGGAACAAGGTGTCCTGGTCACAGCAGTACAGGGAGCAATTGAGGATGATGTGACGTGCACAATCTCCAACCCTCTGTCCAGGCCATGTCCTCTCCTTCCCGCCCATGTGCCTCAGCACTAGGCAGAGACAGAGAAGCATTAGATCATCCGAGCGCTTCTCTGCCAGGGCAGAATTGATCCCTGGAGTGTGTTATGTCTCTGCCTCATCTTGTCTTCCCCATCTCAGGAAACTCTGTCACTTCTCCAGGGACACCTTCCCGCGAGCGACAACGCTGCCACCTGCTCTTCCTGGTGACTGCACCAAGCCCCCACCCCCAGTCCACCCACTGCTTCCAGCTGAGCCTTCTGATCAGTGTAACGAGGCCCCGGCCCCATCAGCCAGTGGAGCTGCTCACAGGGCCCTTTCCACCACCAGCCAAATTGTTATCTGATATTATTTATCCCCATTGTTCCTCTAGAAAGCCTGGATGATGTGGCTGTTAGCATTTTGGGGAGCCAGGTGTCCCCATCCTCAAATAATGCTTGTTAAACACCCCTTCTGGATGGCTAAACACGAGGTGTGCCTCTGAGCTGCCCCCCATTCAGTGACAGTTTGGGGTGAATAGATATCTAAGGGACTCAGCCCCTGGTAGACAGTGCCAGGACCCAGAGCCCCTCCTGCCCTTTGAAGAGCAGAGGTGTCACCAGAAACCGACCTGACCATGGCAGGGGCACAGGGAGGGGGAGGCGATGACCCTCAGAGCCACCTGATATAACACCAACACCTTCTGTTTGTGAGCAGGGGGGATGGAGGGCCAGGTGACCAGGACCCAAGACTGGCATTTCCAGGCTGTCCCCAGCAGTCCTTCTAGGGCACCAGCCTGGGGCAGAGTCCTTCCAGTGATGTCTTACTGACACACAGCTCCTTATAGCTGTCTGGTGGTGGCCAACTATCCAGTGTGGGGGCTCAGGTGGCCACTCAAATTCTAGGTCCCTATCTCACCTGATGAAGGTGTTCCTGTGGAGGGGGCTAGACCCTGCAGGACCCTGCCCAGTCCTCACCACCCACCCATCTCTTCCCTTCCCTCACCTGGCTCCTTTCCCGACCTGTGTGCTGACCGCTGCCTGTAGCCCCTGGGGGTGGTGCGCTGGGATGTGTGGCCTCTGAGAGGCAATTACAGTGTAACAAGGTCTCTAGGGCAACCCCTACTCTCACCGACCGCTGCCTCAGCCCTTATAGGACAAGCTGGATAACACGCGAGCACCCAGGGAGAAGGCCAAGAGGGAGGCCTGGGGTGTCTCCGACCTCCACCTTCTGGGCTGTGGATGCTAATGGCTGTCGTCTGGGTGGATGGTTTGTGATCCTGGGCTCAGCCCCGCCCCCTTCTCTACCACCGCCTTCACAGATGGGGCAGGGCTTGTCCCACAGCTGAGTGCAAAGAACACCACTTCTGTGTCAAAGTTGCAGCACGAGCACTTTGCAGCCTTTTCTCTCTTTTCATCTTTATTCTAGAAATAGTGAAATAGCCACATTTCTTTTCTGCCGCTTTGTCATCATCATCTTACCTTAGCCTTCCTGAAGGTCAGAACAACAAGGTGTCCATGAGTTACCATGACAACAACAGGCAAAAATAAACACAAAACCTATCACTGGAATAGGGGCCAGCGGCTGCATGGTGGCGAGGGTCACAGAGGCAGTGCGGTGGCATCCGCCCGCTGGTCATGCCTGCCCTGGTGTGCAGAAGCCCTGGCTGGAGGCCGTAAGGACCCAACCAGGCCTCAGACGTGACACTCAGCCAGGGCCATGAAGCCTCAGGTCTGTCCTTTCTGGCTTAGGTAGATGTATACTCATGGCCATCTGACAGAAAAGGCCACTGTGATGGCAAGAGGCATAGACCACCATCCTTAGCGGCAGCTGCGTGCACTTCACACCTCAACCTCACCCGCTCTTTTCTCCCAGAGCATGGCCAGCCTGGGGGCAGGTGGGCAGAAAGGAAGTGGACTCAAGGCCACGTCCCCTCTGAGCCAAGGCAGGCATTCTGGACTGTGGCCAGGTCAGGCAAGTTAGCCAAGGCAGGATGTCCCCAGGGGTGCCTGCCACCACCACCCCCCAAGACTCACTGGGTGTGTGCTCCAAGCTGAGAGGGCTATGTGGGGCTGGAAGGTCAAGGCCAAGGGGCCTCCAGCTCCTCTGGGCACCCCAGCACAGCCGCTCTACCCTGCAGGCCATCGCCCAGGCCTGGGTCCTCCCTTTCCTACGGCCTCTGGAGCACAGAGCTGAACCTGCTATTCTAAAATCTAGGCTGAGTTTAGCAATTCCGATGTTTCCATGTTCTGAGGTGCCAGATAATTAGCATTTCTCTTGGGAGAAAAGACAGATTTTATTCAAGGACAGGAAAAGAAGAAGCTTGTGTGGTTGTGGGCGTGGCAGCATGAGGCCTGACACCAGACAGACGGGCTGGCTCAGGTACCAGGTGTGTGGCCCAAGGACAGTCACTCCATGGGCCCAGCTCAGCCCCTCAGCACAGAAGGGCCCTGACCCCTCCCTGTGGTAATCACTGAGACCCCAGCCTGAGTCACTGAGCCTGTGTTTCCGCAGCATGAGTGTCCCCTTCCTGAGATTCCCCAGCCCTGCATGTCCTCAGCATGAATATCCACAGCCCTGAATGTCCCTGCCTGAGATTCCATAGACCTGAATGTCCCCAGACTGGGTGTCCCCAGTCTCTTTCCCACACAGAAGACCCCAGTCACAACCTCCCCAGTGCAGAGGCCACTATTACTGTACTCAAGGCTTTCTCTCACTGGTGCCCAGGGATGTGCAGTCAGTTGAAGGCCCCATGATGAGATACCTACCCTGGCAGCCCAGGCCCCTCCTTCTACTCTGCCCTGTCCTGGAACTCGGGAGTGACCAGGAGGCACAGGGTCCACAGAGGCGGCTGCTCCCCAGAGGTTGGTGCTCCCCAGAGGTTGGTGCTCCTCAGAGGCAGGTGCTCCTCAGAGGCAGATGCTTCCCAGAGGTGGGTGCTCCCCAGAGCCAGGTGCTCTCAGAGGTGCTGGCTCTGAGTCAGAGCTGGGTGGCTGCCACAGAACATACACCAAGTTTGCTGTCCAACTAAGCCACCGCATCTGGTCAGAAGGACCAGGTTGGCCACCATACCGCTTTGTGAGTTTGATTGAGGACAGCCACCTTCACTTCTCAACCACCTTCACCTGTAAAATTGGGCTTGGACTTGTTAATGGAGATTGTGCTCTGGGGATACTCAGATTCCCAGAGGTGCCCCAGGGCCTTCGCGGCTGGGACCGGACCAGTGGGTAGAACACTTGGGCTCAACTCATTTCTGTAAATGGCCCAGTTGTCCCAATTGTATCTATTGAGTGACACTGCTTACATCATTTGATTTTCCTAGAGCAGACTTTCCTGAAGTGTCTGGACAGGTGCATTCAGCACATCCGTTTCTCCTCCTGCTGTTCTGGATCATTCCAGGACACAGTTGGCTCCCAGCTCCTGAGGCAGGTCTGACACATTCTTCCCTCCTCAGCTCCAACATCAGCCTCTGTATGAGGCATCCTGACAATGCAGCAGATTGCTCTCTCCAGGGCCTACATGCCATGGTCACACCAGCCTTCCTGCAGAGCCACCTCCTGGTCACACCAGCCTTCCTGCAGAGCCGCCTCCTGGTCACACCAGCCTTCCTTCAGAGCCGCCTCCTGGTCACACCAGCCTTCCTGCAGGGCCGCCTCCAGGTCACACCAGTCTTCCTGCAGAGCCGCCTCCTGGTCACACCAGCCTTCCTGCAGGGCCGCCTCCTGGTCACACCAGTCTTCCTGCAGAGCCACCTCCTGGTCACACCAGCCTTCCTGCAGAGATGCCTCCTGGTCACACCAGCCCTTCTGCAGAGCCACCTCCTGGTCACACCAGCCTTCCTGCAGAGCCGCCTCCTGGTCACACCAGCCCTTCTGCAGAGCCACCTCTTGATCACACCAGCCTTCCTGCAGAGCCGCCTCCTGGTCACACCAGCCTTCCTTCAGACCCGCCTCCTGGTCACACCAGCCTTCCTGCGGAGCCGCCTCCTGGTCACACCAGCCTTCCTGCAGGGCCGCCTCCTGGTCACACCAGCCTTCCTGCAGGGCTGCCTCCTGCTCACACCAGCCTTCCTGCAGGGCCGCCTCCTGGTCACACCAGCCCTTCTGCAGAGCTGCCTCCTGGTCACACCAACCCGTCTGCAGAGCCTTCTGATCATACCACCTTTCTACAAAGCCACCTCCTGGTCACACCAGCCCCTTTACTGAGCTGCCTCTGTGTGTGTGACAAAGAGTCAGTCTGCAGGCACCTGCCCATGGGATGCCAATGACAGCCGGACCTGGTGACCTCTGGCCCCTGTGGGACTCTAAAAGGATTAATAAAGCTGCCCAGGGCTGCCTAAAGCCCCCCGTCCAGACCTTTCCAATTCTGCATCTCAGGAGGATCCACTGGACAGAACAGGGGACAGTCCATGTCAGCGGCTCTGATGCCAGCTCCCTTCCTTGTTGGACACAGATCTGTGGGAGGGTTTCCCAACAAAGCCCCAGGGCACCTCCTACGCCCTTTGCCCTGGCTCAAGAGCTCTACTACCCACACTGTCTCAAAAATGGCCTAAAGGGGCCATGACACCTGGAAGTCCTTTCGACGTGGGTTGGATTTGGGCGCTCAACCTCCTATTTTAACCTCCTCTCCCGGCACAGGCCTGTCTGTGAGGGGTGTCACCTGCCAGCTCTGCCTTCCTTCCCTAACAGCCAGCACATCAGAGGAGGTGGTGGGGACATCGGGGAGCCATCCACTGGCTTTCAGTTCTCAGATCACGGTTCCAACCGCGGCTGCTGGCAGGAAATGGACCAAGAAGAGACCACTGTAGGCGGGTCACACAGGCAACGTCCAGGTCTGGACGCTGCAGACTTGGTGGCTGCTCTGCACAGGAGTTGGCTCTTGGGACATTTGCCTCCCCAATTCACCACCCATGACTGTGCTTTCAGTCTGTGTTTCTCATCTTTAGAGCAGAGCTTCTTCACGCGCTTCCTACAGTGCCTCCTGGAAGGAGAGATTGTATAATAGAAAACAAAGGAAAATTGGGAGGAAAGAGGAACTCAGAAAAGCGCAATGGAGCAGATAGGGTGGGGGGTGTACTGGGGAATTCTGATTGAAGGGAGGCATCTCCATGGCAACAGGACTGCCAGTTCTCTCCCACCCTAGTGGGTCCAGGGAACACCCTGAGCAGCAGATTCTCTCCAAAGTCCTGCTCTTCTCCTGATGCCTGTGCTCTGGGGGCCTGCACCTTCCATGCTGGTTCTCCCTTTCCAGGCTGGCACACACCTATGTAGTCACAGAGGCCCTGGGTGCAAACTCTTCTCTAGACACAGCAGGGCCTCCGTCTCACCTTCCCTTGCAGCAGGCGAAGCTGGTTCCATCCAGTTTGGAAGGTGGGAAGAAGGGGCTCTTCTTTATTCCAGGGTTACTTTCCCACCCTGCTCTTCCCAACGCCAGGAGAATTCACAACAGCAGAAAACCCCTCTTGGGCAGATTCTCAGTGTTTGTCAGGACTTCCTGCAAAATTCTTGGCCCCTTTTAGCTGTCCACCCTCCCAACAATTGACACCACCAGTACAGATCCTCTTTCTGCCTAGAACATCCACTCCCAGGGAGGCAGACGCTGGAAGGAGGCCCAAGAATCACCCAGTGAGTCATTACCTCCCAGGTCTGCCTTCTGGTCAGCCCCATTGTGTCTTCCTGGTGCTCCGTAACGAAGAGCACTTATTAAAATACTCCAGGGTCGCTGCATTTGCCTAAAAAAAGATATCTAATGATACAAAAGGAAAACAGAGTTTAAAAAGAAAAAAGAAGAAGAAGAAGGAAAAGCCAGTCTTACACACTTGTCAATAAATCAGCACACATTTCTGGTGGGAGTTTGACAATATGGTCTGCCTTGTGAAACGTGCAAGACCTTTGACCTAGCAACTTCACCAGAGAGTCAGGGAATGCGGTCAGATGTGGTGGACCTGCTGCTCTCTCCTCTAGCCTCTCCAGGAGAGGGACAGCAATAAAATGTTAACACATAAGGACAAAGTAGATTAGAAAAGGAGAAACGTGGTGTCAGGCAGAGCTGTCAGCCTGGTTCTGAAAGTGTGAAGGAGAAGGCTGCACCAGGTGTCTGGGAGAGGGACACTGAGGAGAGTCTATCCTGGAGAGACTCGGGACGGGGGCCTGGAGCAGGGCTGCCTCAGGCTGCCTGGGAGGGACTTGTGTCTGGGTCTGCATGAGGACAATGGACATCCTGCCCAGCTCCCTCCCACTCCCTGAACAGCCAACCTGGGGTCCATCTTCCTCCCTGGGTCAGAAAGACACGCAAGCCTTCATCAAGACACAGCCCAGGAGAGGCTGAGGGTCATCAGGTGGGCAAGGGGATTAAATAAACATCCATGTGCCCCCACGGCTTAGCTCCAACCATTTCACCCTGAGATTCAGGAGGCCTGACCAGTCCCCAGAGAAAGATGAGAAAATAGTGGCAGCAGAGCATCTGGGCCCCGCCCCCCACTCTGCAGAGGCACCAGCCCGGGAGCCCAGTGCACACACAGAGGTGTCTGGCCAGTGTTGAGACCCCCGTCCCAAATGCAGACAGAAGGGCTTCTGGGCGAGCAGATCACTGCCAGCACTAGAAGCTGCAGAGGAAAACATTTAGGAGCAAAGACAGAAGAACACCTGGAGAGAGAGGGGACCATGGGCAGGGGAAAGTCGGCCTCGCTGACAACCTGCCTGGAGAGGGAAGTGAGCCATCCAGCGGAGAAGGGGAAATGAGCTCACGGCACATTCTTGCTCCCATGAAGAGAAAACTCACTGCTCAAATACCCTTTGTTTGATTAAACACCTGTGGCCTAACGTGTGCTCTCTGAGAATTTTTTTTCTCAACCTTGAAGAATCCTAAGTGGATGGCAGGGTGTGTACCCCTCACTGAGGCCCTCAGCAGGAAGAGCTGCTCCTCCATGCTTCTGGGGTCTCATGCTGAAGGAGAGGGGGGGACCTTACAGCACCAGCCGCTGGTCCTGGCCACTCCATCTGTCTCTGACTCTGTCTGTCTCTCTCTCTGTCTCTCTCCTCTTTCTTGGGAAAGTAAGCATTGTATTAATACTTTTCTCCACCCTAAACTTTGTCTGAGAGCCCTAAACTTTCCTCTACCAGCCTGAGCACCTAGTAAATTTCCACCTTACTGGAGAACTGAGACCTGAGCCACAGTAGACGCCGAGGAAGAGCCTCCTTCTCCCATGTTCTCCCCTCTCAGGAGGCTTGTGGGTCCTTGCCTGGCCCAGGAGGGCCCAGGGAAGGCAGGGAGGGGTACTGGGAGGGGCTCCCTGGGTGCCTAGCAGAGTCTGCAGGAACACCCCTTTCCACATTTTCATGACTTCTCACTCCCGCTCAGCATCCCGGAAGGGAAGGCAGGGACAGTGGGTAGTGGAAGGTCCTGGAAGGGGACAGAGGCAGGTGCGTCTGGTCTGGGGGTGGGCTGAGTCTGGGGACACACTAGCTTGGGAGAGAGGGAGAGAGGAGGAGCCGGGGTGAGGGGTGTGCAGCTTTGAGGAAGCTGGGGAGCACCAAGAGAATGAGGAGGTGGTGATAAGGCCCTGATGTCTGCATAGATGTGCCCAGGTTCCCAGGAGAGGCAGAGATAAGAGGACGGTCTCTGAGGCTGAGACGGGCCATGAGAGAAAGGGTCACTGGGATGGATGACTCCGGCTCTCCTATGGGCACAGACAGGGAGGAGCTGCACTGTTAGGACAGATGAGAGAATTCTGCCTTGGGCTGCGCTTGGGTCCAGGCTGCAGAACAGCTCCCCCTTCCCCTGGACGTGCAGCACTGGGTGTCCCCTGCCCAGATAGACACTCACCAGTGCACAGAGGAGTGGGCTGAGGCCGGAAGTCAGGCCCCCTGGTTCTGTCCTCCTGATTCTCTGGATGGCTCTGACATTCACGGATTGTGGTGAAAAGTGAGAGTGAGCTGGGCGTTTATCCAGTAGACGTGCGTGAGACAGGGTGGGCTGAGCAGTGCAGACGTGAGGGTTTCTGAGGCCAGGAGCAGGAATGTGAGCAGACAGTGCAAACGCAGCTGGGAGGTGCAGCTGCAGGTGCATGGTGACGAGTCATACTGAGCACCGAGGACCATGCCCAGTCCAGACGTAAGAAGGACCTTCTGAAATGCTGAGTCAGCTGTTGAAATTCAGGGGACGGCACTCTGGGCCCAGGTGACCACACTCCAGAGGCTAGAGGGGGATAGTAGGAAGAGGCACCAGAGAGGGCATGTGAGTGTGTGACACAGAGTGTACATGTGATGAAGGGAGTGTGCGTGTGGCAGAGGGGGCATGGATGTAAGGTCAGGTCCGACTCAACAACTGGACAATGAGTCTTGGAAGGTGCAAGGGACTATGTGTGACATGGGAATGTGTGTGTGACATGGGAATGTGTGTGTGAGATTGGAATGTGAGTGTGATGGAAGGAGTGTGTGTGACACTGGAGTGTGCATGTGACATTAAAGTATGCGTGTGAAACTGGAGTGTGTGTGACACTGGAGTGTGCGTGTGATGGAGGGAGTGTGTGTGTGACATTGGAGTGTGCATGTGACACTGGAGTGTGTGTGTGACATTGAAGTGTGCGTGTGATGGAGGGAGTGTGTGTGTGACACTGGAGTATGCATGTGACACTGAAGTGTGGGTGTGACATTGGAGTGTGCATGTGATGGAGGGAGTGTGTGTGTGACACTGGAGTGTGCATGTGATGGAGGGAGAGTGTGTGTGACATTGGAGTGTGTATGTGACACTGGAGTGTGCGTGTGATGGAGGGAGTTTGTGTGTGACACTGGAGTGTGTGTGTGACATTGCAGTGTGTGTGTGACATTGGAGTGTGCATGTGATGGAGGGAGAGTGTGACACTAGAGTGTGTGTGTGACATTGGAGTGTGCGTGTGACGGAGGGAGAGTGTGACACTGGAGTGTGCGTGTGATGGAGGGAGAGTGTGTCACTGGAGTGTGCGTGTGACATTGGAGTGTGTGTGTGACAGAGGAAGTGTGTGACACTAGAGTGTGTGTGTGGCACTGGAGTGCGCATGTGACATTGGAGTGTACGTGTGATGAAGGTGATGAAGGGAGAGTGTGTGTGACACTAGAGTGTGCGTGTGACATTGGAGTGTGCGTGTGATGGAGGGAGAGTGTGTGTGACATGGGAGTGTGCGTGTGACATTGCATGTGATGGAGGGAGAGTGTGTGAGACATGGGAGTGTGAGTGTGACTTTGGAGTGTGCGTGTGATGGAAGGAGTGTGTGTGTGACACTGGAGTGTGCGTGTGAAACACTGTGCATTTGTTCACCAAGTTGGGGAATCCCTGTGGAGCCTCCCAATATTTCCAATGGGCGAGACTTGGCCAAGATTGCCCCAGGAGCCTCCACTGCATGGCTTAATCTGTACCACTGTGCTGCGCCACACATCACCAGGACTCATTCTGCTCAGGACCTGGAACTTCCTCCCCTTTGATCAACCTGTCCTAGGAGAAGATTCAAAATGTTTCCACTACAAAGAAATGGTAAATAGTCCACACTAGTCAACCTGGCCTGACTATTGCACAATGTAGACATGTAAGGGTGCACCACACTGCATTCCATGAACATGAAACTTAAAAATAAATTAAAAACATTTACGCTGGGTACAATGGCTCATGCCTGTAATCCTAGCACTCTGGGAGGCCAAGGAGGGTGGATTGTTCAACTCAGGAGTTTGAGACCAGACTAAGCAATAGCGAGACCCTAACTCTTCTAAAAATAAAAGAACTGAGGCAAGAGGATCACTTGAACCCAAGAACTTGAGGTTGTTGTGAACTATAACACCACGGCACTCTAGTCAGGACACCAGAGTGAGACTCTGTCTCAAAAAACAAACAAATAAAAAAAAACCATATTTACACAAGCCAGATCTTTGACGCTACCTGTGACAGATGTGGGAAGCCCACACTTTGGCTTCCACACTGGCCCTTCTGATGTCCATGAACCTGGCCTGTCCCAGGCAGCCCTGTACATGAGTGGGGACCCTCTGCGTGAGGACGGTTATCAGAGGTGGTTCTGACCAGGGGTAGTGTACTCCAGCCCCTGCCTTCTATCTTGTGGCTCCCTCAAGCTGACCCCATAGCCCGAACTTCCAGGTTTGGACCCAGTGTCTCCTAATATTCTGTTACTTACACCTTAGTTGCAGGATGAAATGGCTGTACTGCCTGGCATGGTGCCTCGAGCCCACTGTCAGCACAGCTTTTAAGTGGTGTGCAGATGACAGCTATCATGGCTTGCTGATGTTAAAGTCTCTCTCCTCACTTCCAGCTCATAATTAATTGAGAATTTTCCTTCCTTTGATTCGGTCTTTTCTGTGGTTAAGTCCATCTGCAAAGGTAAGAAGCTTTCTATAAATAACCAACACACTTTGTATTTTTTTAATGCATTTTTTTTCTAGGAGTCACTCGGACTCTGCTGTTGCTCTGTTGTGCCTGAGAGGAAACTGTTTTCTCCTGGGACTTGGACATACTCTCGTATACCCAGGTCTGCATGACCAGCGGGCCTCTGACATACATTCACCTCACCAGGCTGGCAGGCCGAGACCTCTTCCCCCGCAGCAGAGGGGCTTGGCAGAACGTGGGCCCAGAGCTCAGGCCCAAGGCACACACTGGGTTGAAGTACCAACAGGACCACTGTGTTCCAGTCCAATTTCCTTTTGGCAGTAAGATTTTTAAAGATCAGTAATGTTCATTGTCACTAATGAGAAAGCAGTGATGACACATGTTCCCGGTGGAAGTAAACATTTGAACTAAAACAATATTTCTGGAAAACAATAGGGATCAAGGAACTTTGAGGAATGTATCCTAGTTGAATAATATAAAACAAGAATAAGAATGGACTAACCAGGACGTTTATCACAGTGATACTTACGGTATTTGAAATCAGAACCAAAGTTAGGGACAGTGTTAATTACATGACAGCACATCTTCCCCACAATGTGAGGTTAAGTGGACAGAAGTGTAAAGGTGACAAATTCACCTTCTAAGACAGAAGACACTGGGAGGCACCTGTGGCTCACTGAGTAGGACACTGGCCCCAAATACCAAAGGTAGTGGGTTCAAGCCCAGCCCTGGTCAAACTGAAAAACAAAGGAAAAAGGACAAATTCCTGTCCTAATGAAGCTTACATAAGATAGAAGACACTGCAGCAAATCAACATGAGAGACTCATCTGATGGACAAGGTGTGACCAGGGCTGGGGGGCCAGTGTAGAATCCTCCACCAGCACCAGAGCTATGGCAGAGCCTCCAGCACTTCCGTAAGCTCTGCTCCCCCCTCTGTAAAGCAGAGACAGAAAAGCCATCTCTCAGGGCTGCATGAGAATGAAAACTGGGGGACTCGTCAGATACATGGCCACTCCGCAGTCACCACTAAACACTGCAGGTAGAAACTCAGATCTCTTGTCTAGTGCTTGTGGTTTGAAGGCAAATCAGGTCCATACACGGGAAAGATACCAGGAGTCACCTCACAGCTGCCTGGTTTCCACTGCCCTGCTACAGAGGCCGTGGCAGGAGACCCCCGGCTGCCTCGGCCAGGTGCAGGTGGTCTATGCCGGTTGAGGCCCACCTGGCTGGGCCCCAGCCCCTGGTGAGAGATGCTGGAGGGCTGTTTCCTGGGCTCTCTGCAGGCAGGCTTTTAAGCAGGCAGCTTTGTGAATAATGAATAATCCAAGTCAGAGTTCAGCTTCCTTCTCTCAGCTGCTCAGCTGCAGTGATTATACCTGCCCTGTCATTGGCTGGCTTTGAGATCTGGAGCTGCAGTCCTCACACAGACCTGCCCTGTCATTGGCTGGCTTTGAGATCTGGAGCTGCAGTCCTCCCACAGACCTGCCCT